>OX465300.1:5484222-5614786 GCA_949987735.1 Leucophora obtusa
AGTGATCTTATCATCCAGAATGTACGACCACAAGCATTATTAATATGATCTGACCATGTAAGTGAATTATTAAAATGAATACCTAGGTTCTTGGCAGATTTCACAATTTCTATTTGCTGATTGTTGATAGATATATAAGGTGTCAAATTGATTTTGGATAAACGCTTTTGGACAACAATACATTTCGATTTTTTAGGATTAATACTTAAGCCATTTGCGGCTGCCCATAAAAAATATGATTCAATTCCTGATTTAAAGTACTAACACAGTGTTCAGACGAAGCTTCATTACAACTGATATAAAGTTGTATATCATCTGCATACATCCTAATCTTACAATGCGTAAGTATGAGCGGGAGATCATTCGAGTACAACGAAAACAAGAGTGTACCCACAATAGAACCATGCGGAACACCTCTCCTCACTGCCAGCGATTTTGATTTTTTATCGGTAACTTCGACGTACTGATAGCGGTTGTTAAGATATGTTGACAAAAGATGAATTGCGGTTGATGAGAAATTAAACATATTTTCCAATTTATAACAAAACATATTATGGTCTACGGTATCAAACTCTTTAGAATGATCCAAAAGAACTAAAAACGAAATATTTCCATTATCAACCTCTTCCCGTATCTCTTCTGTAACATCTACAAGGGCTGTTACGCAACTGTTTTTCTTTCGAAATCCAGACTGGCGATCAGTTAACAAATTATTGTTTTAATTTGGTTGTGAATAAGCCTTTCAAAAACTTTAGAAAGAAATGGTAATATAGCTATTGGTCTATATTCAGTACGAGATTTAGGCATAGGAATGATTCTAGCGGTTTTCCATTTGGTTGGAAAGGAACTTGTCGTAAGTATCTTATTGAAGAAAAAAGTGATTAGTGGAAGCAACTGTGGCAAAAGAATTTTAATAAATTTATGATGAATCCCATCAACAGCATTAGAATTTATAGATAAGAAACTTGACAATACATCACATTGATCTACACCGGTAAAGAAGAACTTATTTTCATAATCATGATTAAGGTAATTTTTATTGTAATAGTAGTTAAGATCAGCTTCTGTCGTAGGTATATTTACGAACTGTTCATTTATAGCATCAACATCAAGGCAATTATGTGCTTGATTGGCAGATTTACCTATCCCAATTTCCCTAATCGTACGCCATGTTTTCTTGGATCCTATCGCAGTCGAGAACTTTTCAGCATAGAAATCAGACTTTGCTTTTCTAATCATTTTGTTGGTCTCTCTTCTGGCTATGCAATATTCCCTACTTAACTGAGTGGTTTTAAAGCGTTTCCATCGAGAAAATGCAAGGTCTCTTTGATTAATCGAATTCTTTATCCGGGCAGAAAACCACGGTTTTTGCTTTTGGCTGACACTTTTTGTAATTATTGGAACAGTAATTTTGTAATTTTTGGAACAGTAATCGTTAAGTGCGTTTTTTTTATTTAAAATCTAGGAACTAGAATACACATTCATACAACAAAGTTTGGTGGCTAGTTGCAACAAAAATCTCGAAAAATAAAATTTACAAAAAGGCAAATTTTTCCATGAGTATATTTGTTTGCAGAATCTAAATCGCTGATTACGTTTTCTAATTAATTTTTTGTACCATAAAGTCTTTTTTCGCGTTCCGCTATTGTTTAGCAATTTTTTAAGAGGGTTTATTTTTAATTTATATTCTGGGGACTATAATACACATATCATACAACAAAGTTTGGTGGCTAGTTGCAAAAGAAAATCGCGAAAAATAAAATTTGCAAAAAGGAAAAATTTTTGCATCAATATAAGCTGATTAAGTTTTTTAATCCATTTTTTGTACCATAAAACCTTTTTCGCTTTCCGCGATTATTTTGCAATTTTTTTAGTGTGGTTTTTTAAAATTCATAATCTAGTACCAATTTTATACACTAAAGTTTGGTGCTTAGTTTGCGAAAAAAAATATTTGGAAAAAGGAAAATTTTTGCACCATTATATTCATTTGCAGATTGTTAATCTTTGATTGAGTTTTTTAATTATTTTTTTCTACCACAAAGTCTTTTTTTCGCGTTCCGCTATTATTTTGCAATTTTTTAAGTGCGGTTTGTTAAATTTATAATCTTGGGAGTATAATGCCCATTTCATAACACAAAGTTTGGTGGTTAGTTGCAAAAAAAAGAAAATTTTGGCATCGATATAATCGTTTGCAGAATGTAAATCGCTTATTAAGTCTTTTAATTAATTTTTTAAGCCCCAAAGCCTTTTTTCGCATTCCGCCTTTATTTTGCATTTTTTTACGTATGATTTTTTAAAATTCATAATCTAGGGCTATAATACTGTTGGAATAGTATAATTAAGGTTTTTTAATAACTAAGTTATTATTTTCCATCCCTGGTTACAATCGATGTTCTGAGTCATTCAAAGAGCGCACATAATGACCCTGCAAACATTTGGAAGATATCTTCCAAGAATATACTATTTGTCATTTGAATGAAAATAATCAAGTAGTATTTACTTTGAAATTGTCATTCTTTTATCATTTGAACGATAATTCGGCGATATTTGGAAAAAAAATAATATTGCTGCAATATCACCTTTGTAGCATCAGGAAGATAAAGCAAATTTGTTTGAAATCTTTTGTCATTTTGGAAAAAATTAAAACTAAATTTGTACAAAAACAATCGAAAGATATGTAGGAAATAAACTCGTGAAAAGTCAAGATTAATTGCGCGGGAAAAGTCGGCTAAAATGAAATCAAGATAATTTATAAGTTGGTATGTATGCAGATATTCTTTTTCAGGCTTAAATTTAATAATAAAAAAAGTAAATGCTTTATTTTGTGCCCGGGAGTTTATTTAGCAATCTCATCTTTTTATCTTCTATATGGGTTGTCGCTTTCGTATTGCCTGGAAGTATTGTTTTCGTTTTCAATTACAATTAATTGTAATTGAAAACAAAAGGCTTCAATTAAGTAATTATAAAAAAACTAAGTAATTATGTCTTTTTTATGTATTTATTGTGGAAGAAGTAATTAATTACAAAAATTATCAATTACATATAACAAAATACAAAAGAATAACAACAATTATATAATTAAATAAGGTGCTTTATTTTAAAACGAAAACAATGAAACAAGTAACATAAGCTGTGTGTGTGTGTGTTAAATGAAGATAACTAAAATCTCTGTTTAAATCAGTGTTTCAACTAAAAATTTATCAAACATAAGCCAAAATGACTTACCCATTGGACAGACTTTTGACTGACATTTTATTTAAAGTGTACACTTTGCCGAATATTCGTATTGCCGTAGTAGATAAAAATCGTTGTACCAAAAACTTGTAGAGCACATTTCTTGCAAGTTTAGCATTAACCGTATATATTTTCCATACATAAAACATTTTGGTACCTTGAGCGTCGAAAACAATGAACGGGGTTTTCCCTTTTTGGTACTAAATGTAAAAACTTATTTCCCATCCCTGTTGCAAATAGTTAACTTTACTGTAAAGCAACAAGGGCAGGTTTAGCAGAGAAATCCGCTACCGCATTACATTATAAATAAATTTGAAAATTAAAATCGAATTACTTTCGCAATATGTGTTTTTAAATTTTATTCAATATAATCCGATTATTGAAAATGTTTTCTATTAAAAGTTTTTATTAAATTTATGTAAAGGTGCTACGTGCGAAATTGAAAATTTTCGCGTTTTGGCACAGCAAGAAACACTACATTTAGCGCGACCATCACTATTTGGCATTTCTGTTTCTTTTAATCAAAAAAACCGTATCAAAAAATTGCAACTTTTCCTTGATATTTTAATGTATCATTATTGGAAAACCAAATGTCACTAGATTCCTTGATATTATTGAAAGGGCTAACTGCGCTAAATAAATTTTGAAAAAGCACCAGTTTAGCGCCCTTTTCAGTTATATATAATCCTTTAAATTCCTAGGAGGGCCATAGGGCCACTCTTTTCAGTTACGCGTTAGATTAATATTTTTCGCGTTTTGGCATATCAAAAAGCACCAGATTTAGTTCGAAAAGCACTAAGTTGGCATCCCTGTCTACAATGTTCTTACTCACTCTGTGAAAGCATAGAGTAAGAATATGTATTAATCTGTGAAGGATACTATAGAGATACGGTTAACCTCACGGCCCCAACAAAATGTTTTACAGATTGCAACGTTTCAGTAACGGGCTCCCCAATGAGCAAATTTCCCTGATTTCAAAGTAAATTTGTCTGCTAACTGAGAGGTATTTCTTCGATTTCAAAATAAATTTCCCCTATTTCAAAGTAAATTTGAGCAAATTTCCCATACCGAATCTTCGTAATCCGCACATATAAAAACCAAGAGAAAGGTTTTTGCAGCGTGAGCGGGATCGATATAGTGTGGCACTACCAGGCGGTATTCGTCGCTCTCTTTCGAACATTGACAATTTATATCGAAGATGTTAGCCTTTACAGACGTGTGTAATTCTTATGGCTGAATTTTCGATATATATTAAGAAGAGAGTGATTTAACAGAGGTAGGGAGAGTTGGATAGTCTTTTAATTATATAGTCGTTGCTAAAAGTGTGTTCCTTTACTTTTTGGGCAAAGTTCATTAAAATTAGAGTAGGCACAGAATCCTCTCACCAAATGACAAAATTACTCAACACTTTATTTACACAATTTTCAAGTACGGGAACGCTTTTAAGTAAATTTCGGTAACTTTGGGTACGTACGGGAAAGCACTTTATTTTTGTGCATGTCAAAAAATCGCAAAAGCGCGGCTAATAGAGTAAATATTGCAATATTTTTTACCCAACAGATTTTTAGCATATGCTTGAGTGGGGTAATTTAGCACATTTTTATCACAATAAATATTTCAACATCTTTGTGATTTTTTGTTTGAAATATTTTGAGAATATTTTTCTTTTTTCACGATTTAGCAGAACTTAACATATTTTTTTGGGTGATTTAGCTTATGTCAACACTGAGGTAATATAATTATGAAGTAACAAAAAACTTTTTTTAGGTGCATTTCCCAGTTTAATTTATGTTTCGAAATAAGTATTTCTTAAATTTAATCTTTTGAAATTATTTTATGCAATCGTTAAGCTTTTTAACAAGCATTCTATAAAAAAAATTAAAACCCCCTCATTATTGCTATTTCTGTTAAATTAACCTATCCAAAACACTTCAGAATTCTTTTTTAAAAATTTTTAATTAAAAATTTTTTTTTCAAAATGTAATTGAATTCCGTTAAATTGGAGGTAATTAATTACTGCTTAATTACAATTACTTGTAATATGTAATAGAACATTTTCAATTACAATTACTTGTAATGTGTAATGAAATTTTTTCAATTACAATTGAATTTTTTCAATTACAATTACATCTGATTGTAATCGACTTTAGTCCTCAATTACAATTAAATTGTTTTTAATTGTAATTGGGGATACCTCAATTACACATTACATGTAATAGTAATTGAAATGTAATGATTAACCCCCAGGTCTGTTTTCAACAATCACCATTTTTTCATATATGTAATATCGACTTAAGAATGGCATTTTGATAATTCCAAAAAAATTTCTAAAAAATTATCGTTGATAACACTATGCGACAGTCAAAATCGGGATGGGATGAAACCAACGGGAAATGTTATATCGGTCAAAAACAAGTTATACGTGTCCCGGCGTTTCGCTGGGTCACCCCTAGGAATCGAGATATATCTTTTTTTTGACATAACTCGAGAACCACTAGTCCGATTTTGCTCAAACAATTTAAAAAAAATTAAAAATTACAATTCCTTTAATCTGTTCATATAACGTTTTTCTATATACTCAACAGAGTTTGCCGGTAAAAATAAATGTTTGTTACCGCTACCATAAAAATCAATAACCTTTAGTTTATTACTTTTTTTTAATATTTTAGGCAAAAAATATTTTTTTCTTCATACATTTATTTTTACCGGCAAAACTGTTGAGTATATAGAAAAACGTTATATAAACAGATTAAAGGAATTGTAATTTTTAATTTTTTTAAAATTGTTTGAGCAAAATCGGACTAGTGGTTCTCGAGTTATGTCAAAAAAAAGACCACCAAAGGTCAAATCGATATATCTCGATTCCTAGGGTGACCCAGCGAAACGCCGGGACACGTATAACTTCTTTTTTACCGATATAACTTTCCCCGGTAGTTTGAACCATTCCCGATCACTGACTCCTACCATTTGTCTCACAGTGTAATAGTTTAAGTATAATCGAACGTCAGCAAAACGTTAGATGTAAAAATGTGTAAACGTTAATTTTTCAATGTTCATAATTATCCACCTTGAAACTCAACGTGCATACGAAAAGTAGTGTGTTAGTTTTCGTCTTAAACAGGTTTTTGTTCACTTGGAGTTTTTTATGAGTAAAAGAAAGGGAAAGAATTGAATTATTTTTAGTGATTATTGTGGATCTTATTAAGGCGCTCATAGTAGCATCTTATTATGGCGCCCTATACTCCAATGGCAGTTAGATGATACCCAACAAACAATTCGTTCCGTTTACGCACCGTTTTCGGTCCGTCATAAATGGAATCCAACTATGTATACGTACCGTTTTCTGGATCCGTATACGGACCAGAAAACGGAACATAATGAACATCGAAACTGATTCGAATCCGTTTAAAGTCCGTCAATGACGGACCGTTATGTCGTGTAAAAGTTGGATGAAAATTGCCCCTTTTGGAAAAAAGTGTATTACTATTAAAAATTCCCAAAATTCGAAATTTCAAAAAAAAAATTATTTTTTATTCCATTTATTCATTTAATATAGTCAAAATGATTCATACATGGAATTTTGACTTCATCGGATATCATTAACCCACTTTAGCCTGGAATCCAAAATGACCCACAAATTTGATAAAAATGCAAAAACGTGTTTTTTTTTAATTAGTTTTAAAGATTTTTTAGAATGCCTAATTTGGAGATCGCGATTGCTATTTGTTCCACATAATAGTTGATATTAAAGAAAAAAAATAAATTGGAAAAATGATAATTCGAGTTTGTGTTTGGAGCGACTGCTTTTCAGGACATTTTACAAAAATTGCTCATTTTGTCAAAAATTTCAATGTTTTCATCAAATTTTACACGGTTTTCGGAAAAACAGCACTCAAATTTGGTTAGATTATAATTATCTTTTCATTTCTTTAAAAAAAATTTAACCCTTAGTGGCCTGGGGTCAAAAAAGACCCATGGAACTTAATATTAATTATGACTACGAGATTGTAGTCAGATAAAAAAAAATCTCAACTGGATAAAAATAATTATTTTGTGTAACGTGATTCATATGGGGTTAATTTTTATACTTTTGGCCAAAAACGTCCCACTAGAAAATTTACAGAACACCTTTAATAATTTTCGGAAAAATATCACTTTGAATGAATAAAAAAAAAATTCCACTTGATAAAAATAATTATTTTGAGTAACTTGATCCATATAGGGTTAATGTTATCACTTTTCAAAAAAAAGACCCACTAGGAAATTTACTGAATAACATTTATCAGATTTTTATTAAATTGGGATATGCGAAAGGCGTTAGATTATGGAAATTACACTTCGTACCGCTTTAAGTAGTAAATTAGCATTTATCGTAAATTTGACAACTTGGGAACAAATCGGTATAGCTTCCTTGTGAGTACTGCAGAATTAAATGATTAACATGGGTTGCAATCGTGAGATTCTTAAAATTATGGTATAATAATTTTGAAACCGCATTAAGAATCAGTGACTCGAAATTCACTAACTTCCAAACCTCAATTAAAAATAAGTATCTATCTATGTATTATTGGGGTTTAAGAAATATGAAATTAAAGTATTTCTGTGCACAAAACGCCAAATGTTAAGCTCATAAAAAAATTCCCATTCCCAGCTTCAGCCGGTTAGCCGTTTGCAGCCGATAATGACCGGCGTCGGCGCGGCTGAGGGAAGTGATCCGCGGCTGATCGACTGACCAGCGAAAATTGGATGGCTTACATCACTAGTTTAGTGGCAACTAAAAGCAACTTAATAATTTTGCAGTAACAAATAAACAGCAAGTTTGTATTTGCAATGGCTTCAGGTACTACCCTTCAAAAAGCCATTGATTTAGCAACCAAAGCCACAGAAGAGGATCGCAATAAAAATTATGCTGAGGCTTTACGTTTGTAAAGCCATTAAATATGAGGCTCAAGGAGAAAAAGCTAAAGATTCAATAAGAGCCAAGTGCTTGCAGTATTTAGATCGTGCCGAAAAACTTAAGGAATATTTGAAAAAGGGTAAGAAGCCAGTCAAGGAAGGTGAATCTAGTTCCAAAGACGACAAAGATAAAAAGGTGATAGTGACTCAGATGGTGAAGATCCGCAAAAGAAAAAATTACGAAGTAAACTTGAGGAGGCCATTGTTATTGAAAAACCAAAAGTAAAAAGGTCAGATCTTGCTGGTTTAGATGGAAGGGAATTTTACTTTTCGGTCCTCCTGGTACCGTTAAATCATATTTAGCCAAAGCTGTGGCCACCGAAGCCAAAAACTCCACTTTCTTCTCAGTTTCCAGTTCAGTTCTCTTGTCTAAATGGTTGGGTGAATCTGAGAAATTAGTAAAGAATCTCTTTGAATTGGCTCGCCAACATAAACCATGGGATATTTTCATTGACGGAATTGTTCAATGATACCGATGGGATTTTATTATTGGGTGCTACGAATATAAGTACATTGGGTTTTGGATTCGGCTATTCGTAGTCGTTTTGAAAAGCGTATTTTTATACCAGAAGCACATGCTCGTTTGGTTATATTTAAGATACATTTGGACAATACAACGCATGTATTGATGGAACAAAATTTAAAGGAATTGTCTGGTAAAACAGACGGTTACTCTGGTGCCGATATATCAATTGTTGTTCGAGATGCACTTATGGAATCAGTACGTGAAGTACAAACTGCTACACATTTTCAAAAAGTGACAAATCCATCGCCACTTTATAAAGATGTGATATGCAATGATTTATTAGTACCATGTTCTGGTGATGATGGAACTACAGAAATGAACTGGATGGATGTGGCAGGTGACAAACTATTCAAACAACCTGTTACAATACGTGATATGTTAAAAGTATTGTTGCGTACAAAGCCTACAGTTAACGATGATGATTTAATTACACTGCGTAAATTTACAGAGGATTTTGGGCAAGAAGGCTGATTTAAATAAACGTATAGAACAAATTCAAATTATAATAAAAAAATTTATAATATGTAAGCTCCAAACGAGTGGTTCAAAATTATATCGCACTTACAGAGAATATTAAAAAAGGCTATATATTGCGAAATATTTTAGTATTTTGATTTAAATTAATTAGGTACTAAGCTTGTTTTTTAAGATGTTAGCTACCTTTTACCAAAAATTTCACAAGTTTTTTTTTCAAATTTTGAGAAAATACCATTCTGTTCTTAATTTCCAAATAGAAAAATAACCTTTTTTGCAAAATTAAAAATTTGAAAAAGTTTTGTAAACTGATTTTTATTAATTTAATAATCAGATCATCTTCACGGTTCCTATACTATTAGATTTGTTATTAAATTTCATGTAAAATACCGTGATGTATCTGGCGTAAAATATGGGATTTCACTGTTTCGATATATTCACTGTTTCGATATAATGGGTCATATGAATAAAACTTAGCAATTACTTCGAAGTAATTACTTTGGGCTTAGGAATGGCTTTTAATTAAAAATTTACCAATTGGCTGGTACACTGTAATAAATATTTATTTAAATTTACTACCATAATGGTAGGTAACTGAATGCCTACCTTTTAAACGGTATGAATACTAAAAATGTGTAAAATTCACATATATAGGCACATTGTGCCTAAAAATTATAAGCACAATAGTGGGAATTATTTTCTTTAAAATACTTTAGGAACAAACTTCATGTGTGTAATTATAAAATATTTGTGCCTAAAAGAACATAAACATATGAATAAAAAAACATTTTGAATATTTATAAACACATAGCAAATGCTTTAATATCCTTAATATTAAACTCCTGTAATCGAATCTAACTCTACAAAATTCCGCTATATTTAAATATAAAGGAATCCAATAAATATTTTCTTTTATGCTTTTATTAACAAATAAATAAATTATTGACAAAAATTATGGTTGAATTATTAATAAAATCAAGAAAAAATAATAAGGCTTTTACAAGGCTTCTCAACACTTTTCACTCGCGCATCACGAATGTCTACCAAGAAATCAATTATATATGTACATAATTACCTATATTTGAAGATACACGGTATTGAAATGGAACCTAAGTAATATCGTTTTTCCGAAGGAACTCATTTGATTTATTCTTCTCTGAGTTAAAGATATTATAATAAACTCCAACTGATTAAATTTTGCTATCGCGTGTTGTTACATAAAAAATTACATAATTGATCTCCAGATTATATTAGTGACGGTTGCAGATATTTCTCAATCTTATTTCTTTAGGAAAAAATCTAACTTGGAGGTATCTTTGGAGCGTATAATCGGATGTAACTTGGACATCTTGTAAAGGGGACTAAACTGGTGAATACGAACTTTTTTTGGCAGCCATAACTCACAGCCAGGTGGTAAAAAAGGGCGTACAAACACTTTTAAGATTTTGTTCAGAATTCGATAGCATTTTCTAATTTCTTTATTGTAACTTTTGAACAGGAACGAAAAAATAAACAATTTTTTCTATGGAACGCAGGCGATTTTCATAAAACTCAATTCTTTTAAAATTTTTCGATTTCGTAGACTATTTATTTCCTATAGCAAATCTGAAGATTTTCTTCTACATAGAACCTTTAGATTCAACAAAATTTTACTTGAAAAAACCCTGTGACCCAGATTTTGATGATCTCTTTCTACAGAAAAGCACAAATTTATATCGTTAAGAAAAAATTCAGATTCGGAAGAAAGCTTTTCTAAGGAAAACGCTTATAATATCTGTTTTTTATGGGAAACGTTCGGAGGAAGTGGTATTTTTTATATAAAAAAATCCTAACAAGCTCAGGGGTTTTTTTATTGGTTAAAGGTTTCAAAATTTGAGAACGAGTATGAGATTTACTACCGATTGAGAAGCCCTGAATAAGCCAATAACTCGGAAGCTAACTTGCCCCGACAACTACCAATTTCTACAAAAATTATATATGTGTGTACCTTCTTCAAATCTCATATCTTCAAATATGTGGATGATATCAAAAAGCATTATCCAGATTGCATCCAAATTGTTGTATGCTCCATTTATTTTCTTACGGAAAATAAAAATATAAATTTATGCGCATATTTAACCGTTTTTGCATACATCATGTATTTGCCAAATGAGTTACTGCTTTACATGTTAGTTATGTTCCATACTGTTAAACACTATTTCGTCTTCTTTTCCGTTGTTATTCCAACTACCGATCTGAATTTCAATTCTTTAACATTGATATCTATGGAAGAGATACCTTTTAATAATCATCAATTATGGTTATTTTCCACTTACCTTAATATATATTCGTATCCATATATTGACAATAATTTAGTGTATATTTATAATTTTGTTTTCCACGGTTTTTTATACGAGTGAAAAATTTTCTTCTCAGCTATTTTCATTTAAAAATTATGTTTTGACAATTTTATATATTTATTTTGAAATGTATCTACAATTTGAATATAAGTACATTATGAATTTTTACACACAAATGTGCAGTTCTAATGAATAGGTGTTTATTTATTTATAAATATGTTTATTAACATGCAGAATACGATATTTTGTATGTAATTTTGTAAACATATATGCATAAACTTTTATTTTAAACATCTTTAACTCTATTTCAAGCACTGTGTGTTATTTTAAATTAAAATTTACACACATTAATCAGTCATTTTATATTCTTTTTTTAGAGTGTAGAATAGCATGAAATGTAAACGAAAATTAAAAAATTAAATTTCTAGTCTACTCCCAAGCAGACTAGATTTTTGAAGTAATTGCTTAAAATACCCTGTATTTCCCCCTATTAGTAATATATTTCGTAGTAATTGCTTAGTTTTATTCATATGACCCAATGGCTCTGAAATACTATCGTCATATTTTATTGAAAATCATCATCAAAAATATTACAACAGTATTGAGAAATGAGTTTAAATTAATCTCTGGTACTCGGAACCACTTTTCAAAAACAATATCATTACCGATCTCTGGGAATAAGATTTATAGCCTTATAAAACAATGGGTCATATGAATAAAACTTAGTAATTACTTCGAAGTAATTACTTTTGGCTTAGGAATGACTTTTAACACCAAATTTATCCATAGACTTGTAGAATAGCATGAAATATAAACGAAAATCAAGAAATTAAATTCTTAGTCTACTCGCAAGCAGACTAGAATTGTGAAGTAATTGCTTAAAAAACCCAATATTTCCCCCTATTAGTAATATCTATTTTTTATTCATACGAGCCAATGGGTATGAATAAAACTTAGCAATTACTTCGAAGTAATTACTTTGGGCTTGGGAATGGCTTTTAACTCCAAATTTACCAATTGGCTGGTAGAACAGCATGAAATGTCAACGAAAATTAAAAATTAAATTTCTAGTCTACTCCCAAGCAGACTAGTTTTGTGAAGTAATTGCTTAAAAAACCCTATATTTCCCCCTATTAGTAATATCTATTTTTTATTAATATGAGCCAATACCAAAAATTCTCATCATATACAATTAAGGTATGGGACGAAAGTGCCTTAAGAAACAATTAAAAAATAATGCAAATAAATTTAAACAAGTAAATATTTTAGTAAAAAATTACTTGTTTTACATTTTTTTTGACAACAAATCACTTATAAAAGTATTTTTTGCAGAAAAGATAAGTGAAGTGTTTTTAAACTTGTTAAAGGTAAAGGCATTGTAGAATAGAGCGGCTGAACATAGGGCTTTAATATGAATTTCAGATGATGTTACAATTGTATTTGTGTTTTTTTTTTTTAATTTTTAATAGCAGAGATTAATTTGAACCAAATTCCCAATATTAATATTTTTGTACTATTTTAGATTATGATTTTGAATTAAATATGGCGATAGTATTCCGAAGCCATAACTTCTAAAGTATGAAATCCCATATTTTAAGCCCGATACAACACGATATTTTTCTGAAATTTAAAAATAAATCTAAATCAGTTTAGCAAAAAGCATATTTTTCTATTTGAAAATTGCGAACAGTTTGGTATTTTCCCAAAATTGAAACTCAAATTTGTGAAATTTTCAGTAAAAAGTAGCTAACGGCTCATATGAATAAAAAATAGATATTACTAATAGGGGGAAATATAGGGTTTTTTAAGCAATTACTTCACAAATCTAGTCTGGTGGGAGTAGACTAGAAATTTAATTTTTTAATTTTCGTTTACATTTTATGCTATTCTACCAGCCAATTGGTAAATTTGGAGTTAAAAGCCATTGCTAAGCCCAAAGTAATTACTTCGAAGTAATTGCTAAATTTTATTCATATGACCCAATGTCTTAAAAAACAAGCTTAGTAATTGATTCAAATCAAAATACTAAAATATTTCGTAATATATAAAGTCTTTTTTTAATATTCTCTGTAAGTGCGCTATAATTTTGAACCACTCGTTTGGAGCTTACATAGCCTTACTGCCAATGTTTTTTCTTCAAGGTTAGATAAAAAAGGAAGTATCTGTATTTCTAAATTTCCAATCAAATTGTGTTTATAAACTCAAAAATTTATAATTTTCTATTGGACCGTTGGCGAGGTATTCAAGAACCAATTTACTGTTAGTAAGTGCGCTATAATTTTGAGCAGTGCTTTATATAGAATTGATGGTGAGAGCTCTATTAATTTTTAAAAGTCAGGATTTTGTCATGCAGTACTATTAATTAAAAAATTTGTTATTGTCTTGTATATACAATATTAACATTTTCTTTTAATATTTATGTTAAACTTAATCCTTCAATTAAACAATTTTTAGTTGGCAAAAAATTCGCGGGATTTTTGATTTAATTCATTAGCACACTTTTTGGAGCAAGAGCAGTTTACCGGCATAGCCCAGATTTTTTTTGAAGAATGTACTTTTTGAGCTGATTTAAAAAATATGATCTTTTATGTAGGCCACATCTTTCGAGTGGGTCTCTAAGGCTGAAATTTAAACCTCAAGTGAGTTCGGAAGTACATATCCGATAAGTAAAACATGAACACCAAAAGAAAGGTCTCTGAAATATCTTTTTTTTGAGGCTTTAGAATGATTTTTCCAGCACGAAATTAATACGCGCAAAACAGAAAGGGACCTAAGGGTAAAAACCGGTTTTGTTCAGGAGAGCAATTTTAAAGATTTAAATACGTGTATCTTTGGTGTACCATCACTGAGCGTGTTGGTATTGGTCTCATTTGAAAGCGACACATCTCATGACGTCAGGAACGTGTTGGTCAACATTGAAAACGCACGTAGGTCGTCCCTACCTCTTGTTTTGTGTAGTTGGTTTTTACTGTTTTCTACCTAGCGCGCTGTTTCCATGAGTTTAATATCAATTTTGCTCGCGGTTTTTCGAATCCAGCTTTATTTTCTGAAATTATTAATTGTGAATTATAATAAATACTAATTTATAATTCTTTTAAATCGTGAATATCACTCTGTTAGTACGAAAATTTTTTCACATAACCTTATTATGTTATTCGCGAAAATAATTTAAAACTGATAACATTCTTACTGTTTGTTTTAGGATGAAATGGTGGACGAATCCCTTTCTATTTGCGCTTAGAATCGTCGACTTCACTTTCATAAAACGCGCATATCTCTGGGAGGGAACACTTTTGGGGCATGGGATCGGTCTCATTCGATGCTCAGATATTGTCCACATCAAAAAAAATATAATTGATTTTTTTACCCTTAGGTCCCTTTCTCTATGCGCTGTCACATATTAAGGCTATACAATTAACCGTTTGAAATCAAAAATTAATTTTATTGAAAACCGCATATGGCCCCTATTGAATGTAAGGCCTCCATAAAAGCCTTTTCATAATTTTATGAAATTACGTATAATTTTATAAACATTTTTGTGAAAAATGGGAACTTGTTGTATGAAGTTTTATCCAACAACATCGAATTATAACTAATTCAATATAATTATATATAATACACACAATTTTGTATGGGGACAAAATTCGGATGAAATTGTATCTAATATACATCAAATCGTACAACATTGTATCCAATTTGTACGATTTGATGTATCGAATTAGATTTAATTCGATACACTTGTATCGAATTCGATACAATTTGATGTATTTTAGATACAATTATATGTTCTCAATTTTCGGATCAAATTGCATCTCGTCGTATACCTAATTTATATACAATTGGATATTGCCCCATATTAATTTTTTTACTTGGGATTACAAGAATTCGATGTTCACATCTCTTTTCATCTGGTTGCATTTGATGGTGTAAACACATATACACTGAGAGAATTATCTGCATGATATTAATGAATTTTTGCATAGAACCAATGAAGTTGCACTGGAACTCGTCCATTGAAACTTTTCATTGAATTAATGGAATTCTTCATAAAATTTTCTGAAAAATTTCATTTTATTTACTAAAAGTTTCATACACTCAATGAAAAAGTTTCATTAAAAATGGATTCGTAAACTATATGAAGCTTTTTCATCAAATTTAAGAAATTTTTCATTTACATTGTGAGGAAAACTTCATTAGTTTACTGAAAAATTTCATTAAATCTCGTCCAGTAAAATTCTCTCTGTGTACAAGATTTTTTTGACATTCACATCAGACGTAAAATCAGATAAAAAATCAGTTTATGTAAACCCAGCTTTAGGAGACGACTACAATAAAATAATTATATTTGCTTAATTGCATTCGGTTACACAAACTATCGTGAAAAAAACATAAAATTTCATAAACACTTACTATTTAATGATTCTATGTGAATTAAAGTAATTTGGCTACTGCGGCAACGGCCAAGACAGGATGCTCGTTTTTGCGACATCCAGAAACTTTTTTAACCGGCTTCACCGCGCGACCCGTATTAAATTATTTAAATAATTCTATTTTGACGACAAAAATTCACGAATGAACTGAAGAAAGACGACACCTTTAGCTCCGGAGTTCAAACTGATGAAAATTGGTGAAGTCCTTATTTAACGGACGAGAATTTTGTACTATTGTATATGAACTGTCTGATTTGGTAAAACCAGCCATAAATCAATTCCTCTTGAAAGCAACAATTAGATAAAAGTACCCTTTGGGTACTATTTACATGTATGTTTGAAAAAACAATTTTTGTATTTTTTAATGCAAAAATTAAAATAATTGTTGAAAGATAAGCATACCACGGCTAACAATAAGTCTCATTCAAAATATTTATTTTGTTTTGAGATAAAGTTCGTTGTTTTTACAAATGTTATTAACAACGAACACACAAACATACATGTAAATAGTATGCAAAGGGTACTTTTATCTAATTGTTTCTTTCAAAAGGAGTTGATTTATGGCTGGTTTTATCAAATTAGAAAGTTCATATACAATAGTACAAAATTCTCTTCCCGTTGAATTTTTGTACCTTATGTAATGTCTCGTTTTGTGTACTTCAAGCTATCATTTTCTCATTGCAGACAACTGAAGAGTTGGGGTGATGCCCACGATACAATTGTATTGTCTATCATGAAAATGATCAACCTGTTTGAAACAACAAAATAAAATCTAATATGACAATATCATATTAGAATTTGGCCTTGGGGTAGAACAATATCCTAACTAAATATATGAAAATATAGAAAGTCCGAAAAAACGATTTTTGTATTTTTTAATTCAAAAATTAAAATAATTATTTTACTATTTATAATTCGGCGTCAGTACTAGTTATTTTACTTAGACTAAACCGTTTTTATAAGCAGTCTAGGTTACGCGCGATAATGTGATATTGATAACTACTTATTTTTTAGCCACTAGTAAGTATATGACTAGACCTTTTTATTTAACCACTTGTAACCACTTATTTTTTAACTGCGTATCGGCATACGAATAACTAACCAGTCAGAAAAATACAAACGGGAAAGCGGTGGTAAAGCACTTTAAGAGGTAGTACAAGTACTGGCAAAAAGTGCTTTCCCATTCCAAAAATGATAACATCAATAGACTAAAGGACCGGCTGTTCAAAAAGCGCCGGAAAAGCACTAAGAAACAAAATTTTTGAACGTTGGCAAATCGCTGGCAAAACCAATAAATAGGTGGTCTGGAAAATATATTTTCCAAAAAAAATAAAAAAAAGTTCATATGTATTTTTTTGGTCCTGCCGTGATTTGAACCCATGCCGTCAGATTGGCAGACCCACTGAGCTAACGATACATATATTACTTGGTGCCTAAACACAGAAATGAGTGATAACAGCTGGACAACTATTGGCTGTGCCAAAATGCTTGTACTGGCAAACAATTTTTTGTAACTAATATGCCAGCATTGGGAAAGCAAAAAAAAAGTTGGTCTTGAAGGAGCTTTCCCACAAACAAAAAAATTGATTTTATAAAACAAAAAAAACTTAAATTAAAAAAATTAAAAAAAAAAATTTTGCTTGCAACCGGATTTGAACTCGGAACCTTCTGACTTCAAACCTTTTTTAACGAAGCGTCAGAATTGTTTATAAAATCATTGGTCTACCAGTGAATTGGTTTTTGTACCACTGGTAGCATTGGCTAGGTAGCACTGGATAACCACTGATTGCAAAACTTGGCATATCATTCTAAGCCAATTCTTTGCCAGTGGTTTTTTTTATAAACCACCGAATTTTTTGTAAAACAAATACTGGCAAAACGCTTTTTGCAAACGCTAGCAAAGCGTCCCAATTGAGTGTTGTAATGATTCTTTATCTTGGGTTGATTTATAAAGGGAACGGCTACCTACTGGTTCGGCTGTGCTCGTCGATGGGGGGGTTTATTATGTTCCCAAAAGAAATTATATTTATTGAATCGTTTACTGTCGATTTTAAATTTAGGTAGCAATTTAAAAAAAATATGGGCGATACATTAAAACAAAATAAAATAATAAACAAATAACAAAAAAAAAAGCAAAAATACCGAAAATGAACCGAAAAATATGTTGATGATAGAAGTGTAGCTTATGGAGGAATTTGCTACACTTGTCCGATGCCCACCCTCCATGCTGACTATAGGGTAAATTTAAGTCAGCCCGATAAAAAAAATAAAAAAAAAATAAACCTACATACTCACACACCTAGGACTTCACCTTTCGTAATAAAATAAGAAAATTTAAATTTCCATTTTAGGAATAATTGTATAACAATTTATTTACAATATTAATAAAAATAACAAACATGATTTATTAATTATATATTATCTCGCTAATCAATGAAAAAGTGATAAAAAAAATCTAAATTTGGTCACTTTTTTTTTATGGGCTTTAAGTTACAATAAAATATTTACACAAAGTTTTAAAATTAATCAAGAAAATATTTCAAAAAAAAATTTATTACCTAGTGTAAAAGTTATTTAGATGTAAAGTAAAGAGAAAAGTTATCTCCAGAACGTGAAATAAATAAATAAATAAATTAATTAATAATATATTAAACATGAATAAGTATAAAAAGATTTATTTAAATTGTTCTAATTGTAAAAAAAATATTTACAGGAATACGGTTATATAGAAGCAATGAAATATTTAGTTTTTCTATGATCATGAATTTTAAAGAAAAAGAAAATTATTTCATCACTAAATTATCCAATTTGATATTTTAAGTATTTAAAAGTTTAAATTTGTAAATATATTATTTAATAGATTGCAGAACAAAAAAAAATCGTAATCCCTAAATATTAGAAAAATAAGTGATTCATAGCAACCCTGGTTGCAAAACAAAATTCAATATTCACGTTAAGATACACGAATCACTCAATCCAAAAGTTATTCATGTTTAGTATTATTAATCTTTAATTTAAAAATAAAAAAATATTTGAGTGGAATAAAACTACTGTGTATCACTGTTGGTAAAAGTGGCACAAAAGTGCCATTTGTGGCACTATTGAATGTTTAATGGCACCTTGGCACTCTTCATAGAATTTTGGCACTTTTTAAGAAAATTTCTATATAAGTAATTTGATAAAAGGTCGATATCGCTGGCTTTTCATTAAAAGCCACGCCTACTTAAAACGGGTAGCAAAATTAAAAAACAAACGTTATATTAAAAATGTCTACAATTTTTTGGACCAGATTCCAGTTCTTCGGGGACAATTTAATCATTATTTTGATCTTTAAAAACAAAAGCAATGGGGATAAAATTAGAAAAACTTTAATTGATTCTATTGTATGGTCCGTCACTGGAATTTTTCAAAAATTTGTTATGGTATTCTAGTTTTTTATGACAAGTAGGGAATGCATCCCGGGATTCCCGGGAAATTAGGCATTTCTTAGTTCCCGCATTCCCGGGAATTCGGACTGGGAATCCCGGGATTTCAAAAATGCTGTTTAAAATAATAAAGTTAATTATATCAAATTCACTTATGCAAAATTTTCCAACGTTTTGAAAATAGTAAAAATCTTATATTACGCTTGCTCATTTACTTCCAAATTGTAGTAAAAGTAGTAAGATTTTCGAGTAAACGAACACACTGATTAATTTGTGTACTTGATCGAACTTTTTAAGTTCCTTTTTTTTTTAACAGGCACACTAAAAGGAACTTAAAAAATATATTTTTTAAGAAAGTGTTTGTATAAACAATTTTGAATCGCACTTATTCTGTACAGAATTAAAGACAAATTTGTCCATTGATTTTTAAGAATTTTCAAGTAAGTTCCCATAATTTTTAAAATGTTTTCCAATTTTCTAAAATTATTTTCTATAGTAATTTTTTATTTATTTTTTTACGGAGAAGTGTTTTAGTATAAAAATTAGTTTTAGTTTATTAAATAATAATAAAATTATAAAAATAGTGGGAAACTTTAAAAATTCCAAGAAAAACCACCTGAGCTTTTTCACGTCATGAAAATTTGAGGTCTTTAAGACATTTTATTAATAAAACTTTTTAAATTACTATAAAATATTTTCTAATTTATGTCCCTTGCGGGATCCCGGGATCCCGGGAATTTAAGATAAATTTCCCGCTTTCCCGGGAAATCAAAAAGTGCGGGATTTTGCATTCCCTAATGACAAGCAAAAGTTTTAAAAATTTCACCATACAATGGTGAAAGCTTTTTCTGCCAAAAATAAAATAAAATTATCAAAATATTGTAATTTGTGAAAAATTACGATTTTTTCGATAATTTTATGAAATCTTAAATGATATGAAAACTTAAAAAAAAATGTCCAGGAACCGCAGAACACGAGAGAACTAGTTCTAAGCACTTGGAGTTTCCTTTAGATTTTAGCATCAAACACCCTGAGCTTATTCCTAACAACTTTAGCCCCAAAAAGCCCATGTTAATACGTAATATTTTGGAGGAATTTGCAGGAATGTTAAATAGAATCGGTAAAAGGTTCGATGCATCTTAAAATAATATCTCAAAATATGAATGAGGTATTTCGTATTTTATTTCTGTGAAGAAAAATTTTAAAATTCTTCAAAAGAAAATAAAATTTATATATTTTAAATTGTTGACAATTGAAAATATTTGGTTGTTATGTGCTTTTTATTACATGACAATTTTTTCAAGGTTTTGCTGTGACAATTTTTCTGAGAATACCAAAATTATAATAATTTCCATTCACACCAGTTTTGTGACAATTTTGTTATTGTTATAAAGTTTAGAATAAGGGTGTAAATGTATAAATATTTTAAATAAAAGCTGAACATATTTTTTGAAACATTTGCATGTTGCTTAATTTTTTTTTTGGCACTTTTAAAGCTTTTTTTGGCACTTTTTTGGCATCATTTAGGCACCAAACGAAAATTCTCAAATACCATCACTGCTGTGTATTAATAAAAAAAAAATTTGAATAAACTTACGTTTTAATATCCATCGTTGTCATCAAGCTCTTGTAGACGAAGAATACCTATAGCTGTAAGCCTATTTCAATTTAATTAGTAGTATGTACGATAGTCAGTATGTTAAATCGTGTTTATACGAGTGTTACTCATTTAGAGACAAAATTGAGTGCGTGAGAAATTATTGAATGGGGTTGATTGATTTGTGCAGTGTTGCCATTTCAGTGCTTTTCGAGTATTTTTTGGTGCTTTTTTCCTTCCCGTATCCGGTGATTTTTTACAAATACCCGTTTATAAAAAGCGGGTATTTACAGTGCTTTTTCAGATTTCTGGCAGTGCTTTTAGTGCTTTTTGTACAGTTTATATTTTTGGTATTTGTTCTCGTTTTTTTCAATTTTTCTTGAATTTTCTGTCAAAGTTGAAAAAATAATACGAAATATACAAAAATACATTTTTTAACAATGTTTGTAGTACAATTTTAAATAGTAACTTCGTTATATTTAAACTTCAAAATTTTGAAATATTAGTTTGGTGCTTTTTTACCCCTTTTTTGGTTATTTTTTGAACCTTTTTTACACGATTTTACAAAGCTAAAATATGTTTTTAAAATCTTGACTTACATTTTTCAAAAAATTATTATTGTGCTTTTTTACCCCATTTTTGGTAAATTTTTACCCTTTTTACCCGTTTTCACAATGCTCACGGTGCTTTCCTGCCTTCAAGAGTTGGCAACACTGGATTTGTGTGAGTAGTTATTCAATCAGAGATAATAATTTTCTAATTGAGAGATTGAGATAATTTACTGCATGGATATGATTGACTAGTATGGTATGGTTGTTTATATATTTAAGATATGTATGAAAGTTTGTGAAATTAAGTTTTAATGAAGTTTGTTTGATTGTTTAAAATAAAAGAAATTTCAAAATAGGTGACCTTTAAACCACATATTAAAATTAGTTAAAATTATAAAAGATAAATCAGATGAATTTTGGGAATTATTTTTATAAAAAATTTAAGAAAGTTAAAAGGAACTGTTCTTCTTTTTTTTTTTTTTATGTTAAATTAATTGGCAAAATTTCCTTAAAATATTAAAATGAAATCATAAAAAGAAAACTTCAGGAAGTGGGAGAAATTTGATAAAAAAAAAATATCGTATTGACCTCTAGTTTCATAATTATGCAGCATTCAACGGTATATATTTCACTGTTTCATAACTTTAGTTTGTTGTGAGCAGCTTATTCTTACCCAATTTTCAAATTCTTCATACAAATTATATAAAATTTATTAGCTGCAAGCCAAAATATAGATCCAATGTTTATCACTAAAAGTTTAAAATCATACAGCACATTCATATAAAATTCTTGTTTATACACAAAATCAATTCTCTTGAAATATCTATACAACTTTTCTTATGGTCACTTTCCAAACCCTTATTTCAAACCAGATTTTTGCCGATATTTAACAAGATACAAATAGCAATACAGGATCCGAAGACTTTCATTTATCAATATAATTTTAAAAATGTGGAACGCTTCACGATTTTGCGTGTCATCCTTAAAATTTCCAAATTTTATCGTATAATTTTTTTTTTCTCGCACACCAAAAATTTTCTAATTTTATTTTTCCCTTTTAAACTTTTTACACCAAAAATCAAATTATCAATGAATGAAAATTTTCCAATTTTTTTTTACAACATAAAAGAAAATGTTTTCAAACAAAGTTTTCCAATCAAGTGTTTTTTCAAATTTACACTCAAATAAAAATTTAATAAAATGCAATTTCCCCAACATTCGGCCCCCCATGAAATGGTCACCATCACAATGTTCTGCCAGTCATTTATTTTTAACACCGTGGTTACCCAGTGGTATGCCAGTGTTTGAATTTTTGTAGCACTTGCGATTTCTGACTGGGTACTTATATTGGTAACTACCAGAAATCGCCAGTGGTACAAAAGTTCCGAGAAGGTTCCGAGTTCAAATCCGATTGCAAAGAAAAAATTTTTTTTTGATTTTTTTAATTTAAAATTTTTTTTGTTTTATAAAATAAAATTTTTTGTTTGTGGGAAAGCTCCCTCAAGACCAACTTTTTTTTTTTGCCCTCCCAAAACTGGCATACTAGTTACAAAAAATTGTTTGCCAGTACTATCATTTTGGCACAGCCAGTAGTTGTCCAGCTATTTAACTCATTTATGTGTTTAACATATTATATGTCTCGTTAGCTCAGTGGGTAGAGCAATCGTCTGCCAATCTGACAGCCTGGTTTCAAATTACGGCAGGACCAAAAAAAATACATATGAACTTTTTTTAAATTTTATTTTGTAAAATATTTTTCGAGACCACCTATTTATTGGTTTTGCCAGCGTTTTGCCAACGTTTAAAAATTTTGTTCCTCCGGTACTTTTCCGGCGCTTTTTGAACAGCCGGTCCTGTCTAATGATGTTATCATTTTTGGAATGGGAAAGCACTTTTTGCCAGTATTTGTACCACCTGTTAAAGTGATTTGCCACGCTTTCCCATTTGTATTTTTCTGTTCAATATTTTTTTAGTTTAATTAAAATATTTCTCCGAAGTTTTAATCAAATGAGACTCAAACGATCGTATTAAAAGCTATTTACGGTAAAAATTACGAAACCTTTTTGGAGGGACTTTTGGATACATTTTTTGTCGTTTACAATAATTCTTGTAAATAGTTCGTTACGTAAATTAAGCAAAATCCCCGAGCAAAAAATTAGTTTTAGAAATCGCATTTAGTGCGAATGCTTTTTTTTTACCAAAACGACCCCCAAACACGATTTTTATTATTAATTTAGTATTGCCTATCACGTAATGATAGCTAAAATTTTACATACATACATTTTTTTACTCTGGTATCCTCCTTGTTACTTTGCTTAATAGAAATTCAAATAGTTTCATACTTATTTATATTTTAAATATTTTTTTTTCAGAATCTACTTGCAAACGGGGCTGTTCACAATGTAAGTCATAACATCAGTTTATTTTTTTAATGTTGGGCAACTTCATGCTAATTAGAAATATACTATGTTTTTTCTGCTTTAGCCGACGATGGTTACTTGCAATATACACCTGGTAATGTATACGAATACAGCTTTGATAGTATTATGACTGTTGGCCTCAATAGCGGCACTGGAAATTTGGATGACACTAGTCTTAAGATTGTAGGTAACGCTAAAGTATATGCTGAAGGCAATTGTGGTTTTACATTACAATTAGGTGCTATCAAAGTAACTACTACCAAAGAGGCTGTAGAAAAGAAGATTACTCAAAGTATAGTTAAGCCAATAAAATTCTCAATGGTTGGTGGTAAGGTGGAACCGGAACTATGTGCGGACAATACTGATAACGCATATTCTCTGAATATTAAGCGTGCCATAATATCAATGTTACAATCGAAACCAGACGCTGAACACGAAGTCGATATATTCGGCCAATGTCCCACTCATACCACTGTATCGAAGATCGGTAATGCTGAGGTTGTTAACAAAGTACGCAATTTAAATAAGTGTGGATATCGGGAGATAATCAATAGCGGTATTTTGACAAATGCCGTACAAACAAAATCTGGCTTAAAAACCACCTCTGTGCTAAAGGCTGACTACACCAAGGAATCGACGATTGAAAAAGGCGTTGTTAGCAACGTTCAGTTAGTGGAAGAATACAAATATGCTGCTGTACCGAAATCAGATGTTGGCATTCGCGCCAAGGTTGTTACCAATTTGAAATTGAAAACTGCTTCTGGTTCACCGGCTTCTGCACCAGACTCTGGTTTACGTCCTGTATCTATTTTGTTCCAACAACCTGAAACATATCCCTCGAAAAATATTGCTGCTCTCAAAAACACCTTTACTGAGTTAGTGCAACAGCTTGACGACTATGTAAAAAAAGACTCCGCCCAGATTTTTGTTGAATTGATACGTCTTATGCGCCATTCTGATACCGATAGCTTGTTGGAGTTGGGTACCTTCCCGCTGCCAAATAAGGTTTTGGCTCGTAAAGCTTATTTGGATGTTCTTTTCCGCACTGCCACGTCGGAGTCAGCTCGTGCAATTATCAAACAATTCGGCAAAATGAATGAAAAAGAAAAAGTAATTGCCATGTTGTCTTTGAATCTTGTAAAAACGATTGACAAAGACACTTTAAATCAAGCTTCGGTAAGTTTGTAATCTCATGCATTTAAAAGCCCCAAAACAAAAACTAAGTGGGAAAACGAAATGTCTGTTAACGACACTGCTTAGTTCGGTTCACTAATGTTTGTTTTTCCTTTCCATCTATAGACACTGTTAAATCCAAGTGCATTCAAAGAAGTTTATCTGGCTGTTGGTAGTCTCGTTTCTAAATACTGCGAACGAAGTGGATGCGATAATGGGGAAGTGGATGCTATCTCGAAAAAATTCACTGAGTCCTTGAAACACTGCAAAGCCAATACGAAGAAAGATGAAGAACGAATTCTCTACATATTGAAAGGCATTGGAAACACTCATCATTTAGGTAGTAGTGTAGCCGGATCTCTAACCGAATGTGCTGCAGCTGGACGTTCCAATCGTGTGCGCGTTGCTGCGCTTCAAACATTTTCGGCTGCAAACTGTGACGTAACCTTGCAAAAGAATGCCCTTGAGATCTTGACCGATCGAAATGAGGACTCCGAGTTGCGTATTGAAGCCTTTCTGGCAACTATTAATTGTCCTTCGGGTGAATTGGCGAATCAAATTGCAGAAATTGTTAATACCGAAACTGTTAACCAAGTTGGAGGCTTTATTGCTTCTACTCTAAGAGCCATACGTGACTCTACTGATGAGTCAAGAGAAAGTCAGAGACAATATTTCAGTAATATACGTATTACTAAAAAGTTCCCTCAAGATTTTAGAAGGTATAGCTACAATAATGAAGTTTCATATAAAATGGAGTCCTTGGGTTTAGGTGCAAGTGCCGATTATATGTTGATCTACTCCCAAAATGGTTTTCTGCCACGGTCTGCACGACTGAATGTAAAAGCTGAAGAGTTTGGCTTTAACATGAACGTATTAGATGTGAGCATACGTCAAGAAAATTTGGAAAATGTTTTAGAATACTTCCTAGGACCAAAGGGAATGGTGAATAAAGATTTGAGTGATATCTTGGGTAAGGTAGAAGGCGAAGCTTCTGTCCGCTCACGTCGGTCAATTGCTGATGATACATCAAAAGTGGCCAAAAAATACAAGACGTACGGAATCAAGGATGTCAGTGATTTAAACTTGGATTTTTCCCTGAAATTATTCGGATCTGAGATGTTGTTTCTTAGTTTGGGCGATAACATACCCAGTACTTTCGATGACATTGTCAAGCATTTCTCCGAAGCATTTGAAAAAGTCAAGAAAGAATTGAAAAGCTATAACAAAGAATTTACCTCTCACAATTTCTTTATGGACACCGAAATGCAATATCCCACTGGTGTGGGTATTCCTTTAGAATTGACTTCGCAGGGATTCTCTGCCAACAAATTGGACCTTGGAATTAGTGTAGATATTGATGGTCTTATGCAATCCAACTGGTACAACTCACCATATAAATTTACGTTTGTGCCTAGCGTGGATGTGAATGTCAATCTAAATGTGGGATTTAACGCCCATGTTTTGTCAACAGGTTTACGCAGCGTTTTTAGTATGCACTCTGCATCTGGCAGCGCAATTGACGTCGAAATTATCAACGAAGGTTCCGGATTTAATATGAATGTGTTGCTTCCACGCGAAAAGCTAGAGCTTATTGATTTGAAAATGCAAAATGATTTTTACGTTGCCCAACAGGACAAGGCAGTCAAGTCATTACCATTGAAGGGTTCTAAGGCGACAGCTGCAGGTCCAGCTATTGAGAGCTGCTATAACCAGTTTGATAGTTTAGGATTTTCACCATGTATTATCGGCAGCTTTTCAGATTTCAAACAAGAAGATGGCCTATCACAACCATTCAATTTTGGTGTGTACATTATGACAGAGCGTAATTTTAATTTGAAGGGAACCCACAGCGCCCAAGAAGCTGGTGTTCATCAATGGAAATTGGATTACAGCACACCTGGGTCCAAAGAGTCACATGATACCTCATTAGCCTTTGAATTTGGAACAAAGCCACGCACTTATGGTCGTGCTTCTTTGGACAATGCCAGATACCACTTTGCCGTCGAGGCAGGCTTAAACTACGATAATACAGAAATAGTTTTGTATGCTCAGTATGAACAGGACAAGGACACCAAAAAGAGCAAACTAGGTTTTATCAAGAACGGTAATGAATACAGACCTATAATTGAGATACACGATGGCAGCGGCGGTGTTAGCAATGAAATTAGTGGATACCGTGTAGATGGGCGTGTATTGGTGCAAAAATCTGACGACCAAAGTAGGTTTAATTTTGAAAACCTTCAAGTTTCTAACAAGGTAAATGAACGCATTGTTGTCAATGGTTGGGCAGATCTTGGACCTGCATCTATATCATCCGAACTACATGTCGCTCCTAACGCAAACTCCTATTTCATCAAGAGTAATGCCCAATTTTCTGGCGGCGAATACGCAGCTGGCTTTTTCATAAACGACGAAAAGACACCAGAAAATATCTATGGCGCTTCTGCTAAAGTCCAAGTTGCTGATCAACTGGTCAAGGTAGAAATTTTAAGCAAAGTTGCCAAATGGGAAGTCAGTGCTGGCAATGATGTTCAATTTGTTAAACAAGATGGACCAAACCCTATTGCCTCTAGTAAATTTAGCTCGTATTTAGATGTTAAACACAAACAAAAAACTGTTGGTCATTTGGCAGTCAGTGGCTCCACGGAGGGTCAAAATAAATTCCAAGTTAATGTTGATGCCACCTCTGATAAAAAGTTAGCGCAACTTGATGTTAAATATGCTGCTAATCAAAATGCTCAAAGCGATTACCAATTGTCAGTTAATGCTAAATTAAATCAACATTTTGTCAACATATTGTCAAAGTGTGAAACTAGTGGAAATCACTTTGTTTTAGACAATGTTGTAACCACTAGCTGGGAATCAGCTTTAACACTGAAAGGTGAATTGGGTCAACGATACACCCCACAAGATATATACATGGACTTGCAAGGTACAGCGCGTTTAAACAGCAATGACAAGGAAACCCAATGGATTTTAAAAGTTGTTGGTGCTCCGGAAAAAACCAATTCCGAATTTAAATTATCTCGCGACAATGCTGAAATTTTGAAGGTTTTTGTTGATACTCAACATCCTCAGGACAAAGTGACCTCTGGAAAGGTAAATGTGATTGCGAAAAATGTTATGAACGTGAAGGGGGACTTTAAGGTAGCTAAAAACGGCAAAGGAGAAATCACAGCTGTTATAGAAACGCTCAAAACAGAACCAAAACACAAGGTCGAAGTGAATTCCAAGTTCCATGTACAACATCCCAAATATGACGTCGAAGCTACAATCGTGTTGGACACTGAGCCAAAAGTTTATATAAAATCTGAAAATATAGCCGACAAACTAAAATTCAGTACCAAGAACGTAGTAGATATTGCTCAGAAAAAGGCATCATTCGATGCTAATGGCTCAGTTAAAGGCGATTGGCGTTTAAATGGTGAATTACAGTCTGCATTTACACTCACTTGTCCAGAAGGTCGGACTCTTTCTGGATCTCTAAAACGAAAAGTCAACACTAATGCTAAAAACGGTATTGTTCAAGGCACTATGGATGCACAATTGGATGATCAGTTACCCAATGGCGGCAATAAACGCTCCCTTAAATTATCAGGCAAATTAGAGAAATTCAATATTAAGGCCAAAGAATTCTCGTTAACATCGCAAATGGTTTATACCAATTTTGATAATCAAAAATTTGAAGCCGATTGGCATATTAAGAAAGGCCCTAAAGGTCAAAATAAAATGCTTGACTTCAGCACTACAGTTACAGGTGATCTAATTAAATCGCCAGTCGAAGTTACGTTTTTTGTTGATGAGTACTCCGACCGCCATGCCGTTTTTCGCGTAGGAGGTAAATACGGCGACCAAGTAAATGCCAATATTAATGGTAACTACAATGTTGATGAACGTGGCTCGTCAGCAGACTATAGTTTAGACATTAACGTCCAATTGCCTCAAACCTCCTTTAAGACCATCCAATTCAACTTCAACGGCAAGTTCATGAAACCACAAACTCAAGGTGGCAATTTCATTTTGGATTTCTTTGTTAATGAAAAGGCTGGTAGTGAACAATTTGTAAAATTAGGCATAAACTTGAAGAGCTCTGAAGGCAATGGCGTATTCAATGTTAATATGGAAACCCAAAAGATGCAAGGCCCTTTACAAATCGATGGTTCTTATCAACGCGATCATCAGGGATTATTTACTGAAGGTAATGTCAGCGGTACAGTTAAATATGTGATCGATTTCAAATATGCTGAAAATTTTTTCAAGTCGTCTAATGATCTAATATATAGCGGAAGAGAAACTGTCACCAATCGTTTGACTGTCACCAGTAGCTTTGAGAATGCTAGAGAAATTTACCTAGAAGTCCAGGGCAAGCTGGCTGAAGCTGATACATATCATTTAAATCTGGTAGCAAAACACAATGAGCAATCATACAACTTTGACTCAGCCTTTTACCGTGGCAGCCATAAGAAAGGCGTTAAATTATCGGCATCTTTGCCAAATGGCAAGCCAATAAGCATGGTAGCAATAGTTGAACTTATGGGGCGCCGCAAGGCTAAAGTTACCATCGAATTATCCAATGTTATAGACTTGGACTTTGTCCTAAACGGGGAAGCCTCATATAATGCTGTAGATGACTTCTATATTGTTGCTCAGTGGAATTCGGTGAAACTAAAATTGGATAAATTTGATTTGGACGTTAGAACGCATGGCAAATCTGTATCTTTACATTTGAAGAATGCACAGGGTGTTATAATTACTGGCTCTGCTACATGTGTACTCAAAAAGGAAAACAACAAAAGTATTCTGGAAGGTCAAGGACAAATACAATACAAGGGTACCAACCAGAATACCAACTTCCGTTTGACGAGCCAAGTATATGAAATGTCCGTTGATAAGGAATTCGGTTTCTCCTACACTTTCAACGGTTACTTTGGACCCAAAAATGGTGTTTCGACGTTGAAAATAACTAATAAAGACTTCAATGTGAAACTTTCAGTGTGCGAGGAAAAGAAACAGTGTACAAATGTACAAGTATTTGCCTCAAACGATTTTACTAAAAACGAATCGTCAGAGCATTCATTGTTGGTTTTAGTAGATTTACGTGAACTTGGTTTCCCTTACGAATTTGAGTTGCAATCGAAAAATTTACGCGAAGGCTTCAAATTCCAGTACATGTTAGACTCAAATATAATTTCAAACAACAATTTGAAATATAATTTATTTGCAAATATTCAGCCTTCGAACGCCAAAGTTCAGCTGAAAATTCCTTCCCGTGAAATTTTGTTTGAGGCGCAACAGAAATATCCCATAAATGGTAAAATATTTGGGCACTTCGAAAACTCTTTGGCATTTTTTATTGACAAGACCAATAAGCCGCAAGACGTCACTAGATTTACAGCTATGGCCGATATCACTGGTGTAGACCGTGTGGCAGTAAATATCAAGGGTCTTTTGAAATTAGAACATCCCACCATACGCTCTTTAAGCATATCCAGCAAATTTGATGCAAATCGTGAAAAACGCACCGTAGATGCTGAAGTTGTATTCGACATCTTAAGATTGCCCGAACAACAAATTATTGCTGCGAGTCACTTGGAGAACATTAAATTCAGTCAAGGATTTAACATAACATCTTCTCAAGTATTACGTTCCACTGGTTTAGGTTTTGAATACACACTTAAAAGTCATGCTGGTCTGGATACAGAACGTCATGAATTCAGCACTGGGGCAGATCTAAGCTCCGGCACTTCAGACTTGAAAGCATCTGCTTTTGTGTTTGGCAGCAAAGAACACGCTGAATTTCTAATTTACACTCTCAATGAGGAAGTTCTTAAAATGGTAGCCGATTTTAATAAGCAAAAGCTATCATCTAAATTCAATGCTCAGCTACAAGTGAAAGGTCAAAAGCCTCTTGAAATCAGTGCTGAATTACAACCAACTATGGCAAAAATAATATTGATACGTCAAGGCTTATTTACCGCCCAAGGTGAAGTAAAGGTAGGCAAAGAATTTAAGTTCCAAGTTGAAGGCGCTGGCAAAGAATTAATAAGCGGGAAAGTGGGATTGGATGCTCCAAATTTCTTACGTACTTCGTACAATAGCAACGAAGCTGACATCAAGGAATTTATGGTAAGTATTTTGTTTTTTCTTCGACGTTATTGATCGATACTAAAAGAATGTTAATGCTTATCCTAATGTTAGGCTACACTCGAAAATGAAATCAAACAAGAATCAGAACAGACTCGCGAATTGATTAAGCAGCGTTTTGAAAAAATCAAAGAAATCAGTGAGAAACAATTGGAGCTGTCCAAGAATAGTTTGCCAGATTTTAGTAATTTGAAGAATAACTATCAAAATAATCTCAATGAAATTGCTAAAGAACTAGAAAGTGATCCAGCCATGAAGCAAATCTCAGAGACTTTGTAAGTAAATCTCGCTAACCCTTTGGTACTGATTATTCTAGATGACATTAAAATCCTTTCCGTAAATGTAAACACTCAGTAATGCTTATTAATGATTTCAAACTTTTAAACTGTAATTAAAATTAGCGATTGAAACTAAAAAAAATATAGTACATTTTGCACGTCACTATAGCATAATCTAACCAAAGTATTAGTATAAAAATTTATAAATGAGATATGAATTCCTTAGAGTATATATTGTAACTGCGGACTTTTAAAGAAAGTACTTTTTGAAGTTTTAGTCCATTTATTTTATTTCTGTAAGAAAAAATCTTTTTTTTATTTGCAGTCCAGTCAGTATTATTTTCGAAGTTTTCGAATTCAATAAAATTAATTTAACAATTTTAATTTTCAGGCAAAATCTCTATACCAAATTCTCTAAATTAGCTGGCGACCTAACTAAGCTGTTAAGTGAAACCTATGAAAAAACACAGCAATTATTTATCGCACTTCAGGAAAAAATTCAAATTATTTTTAAAGAAACAATCATACCAGCTTGGGAAGAATTAGCGGTTAATACCAGCAAGATCTTGCGTGAACTGCGCCTAGAAATTGTTAATTTTTATTCTAGAGTTTTCCAAACGGTATTGGATGTACTGAAGAACTATGAACCAGCATTGAAAAATTATGGCAAAGCTATATCTGAATCCTTGAAGCCATTTAATGAAGCTGCCAAGGAATTGTATAAGGCTTTAGCGGCAGCTTTTGAAGAAATTGTCAATGAATGGGTAGAATATTTTGCTGAATTGCCAACATTCGAAGACATACGTGCTGAATTCAAAGAAAAACTGGAACGATTACAATTAGGTGAGAAAACATTGGAAGTTATTAATAACGTTTTCTACCAACTGCATGTTTTGCCACTCACTACCGAAACTAGCGAATTCCTGACCAAGATTCATGAATATGTTGAAGCTAAACTTAAACATCAGCCTGTCGATGATGACAAGGTCGTTGAGGAACTTGCTAAACTGTTCGTGAAAGCAGTTCGTTCAATTTGGGCTAGTTTAGAGATGGCAACTCCCGCTGGTGCCAGTATTACCAGTTTATCATTCAACGACTTGTTTACGGTCGCTCCAGTGTCCCCTGAACTATTTACTAGTTTACCGGCATTGCTGACATTCCGCTTTAGCATTTTTAATTTCCTTATTAACGAAGATTGGTTGAATTGGTTCAACAAGGAACATTGGAGGTCATGGCTTTTCTTCCATGACTTTGATCTTAAGGGTCATGTGGCCGAAGGTCGTCATGTCTTCACATTTGATGGTCAACATATCAACTTTGTGGGTAACTGCAAATACATTTTGGCTCAAGATTCCATCGACAATAATTTCACTGTTATTGCTCAAGTAAATAATGGCAAAATGAAATCAATATTCCTAACCAATCGCGAAGGTCAATTTATGGAAATCAACGATGGCGGTATCTTAAAAGTTAACGGACATGCTGCCGAATTTCCACAACACAAGAATGGAATGCATTCTTGGCGTATGTTCTATACGTTCTTTATGGTTTCAGAATATGGTGTTCAGGTTATGTGCACCACAGACTTGAAGATATGTCATATTGATGTTAATGGCTTCTACACCAGCAAGGTGCGCGGTTTGTTGGGTAATGGCAACGCTGAACCCTATGATGATTTTGTACAAATTGATGGCAGTGTTGCTAGCGATGCGGCTACTTTCGTCAATGGCTATGGCTTAGGTAAATGTAATCCCTCTACTGTTGACCCCACAACAGAAGAAAACGTTCAACGTTCTGACATCTGCAACGAAATCTTTGGTTTGGAGTCACCCCTTGCTGTTGGCTATCTCTTCATGGACTCCAAGCCATATCGTAATGCTTGTGATCAATCTGTGTTGGCTGCTGCCGAAAAAGACAAGGAAACTGCGGCTTGTTCGATAGCGACTGCATACGCCTCCGCTTTGAAATTAGAAAATATGTTTGTAATCTTACCCGTTCGTTGCCTGAAATGTGTTGGTGCTGTTGGTCAACGTGAACTCGGAGAGGAGTTCACTTTGAAAATTCCCACAAATAAAGCTGATATTGTTTTTGTGGTCGACGTTGATGTTACACCTACCGTGTTGCAAAACTTGATCAGTCCAATCGTAAGCGAAGTTCGTGATACTCTGAAGACACGTGGCTTCACTGATGTTCAAATTGGCGTAATAGCATACAGTGCTAGCCGCCGCTATCCTGCCATACTGACCAGCGATAATGGTAAACTTAACTATCAAGGCAATCTGGCTGATATCAAATTGACCGGACCCAAGCCTATTTTTGAATCAAGTGTTTCTCAAATGATAACCGATAAGAAGGTTCTAGAAATTTTCGTGATTTTGGAAAATCTCATAAAGAATATTGTACCACAATCCGACGAAATGGCATTCCGCTTGGCCCTCAACTATCCTTTCCGTGCTGCAGCTGCAAAGAGTATTGTGGCTGTACGAAGCAACAATTTGGAATACGATAATATGGTTTGTACACATTTTAACTCCTCGAAATATTTCTTTCGTCTTAATTCTCATTTATTATCAATTTCACAGTTAAAATTTGTGAGAGCTCACGTGATTGGCGCTGTAACACAATTGGATGCTGCTCTATTGCATATAATTGCTCCTGTTAAAGATTTGTCATTGGAGGGTATTCCTTCTGAGAAACTTGTTGGTATGTACATATTTCATTCGAATATCCCATCTTTTATAAAACTTTGTCTCAATTATTTATTGGTATGTTAATTTTTGGCTATAGGTTTCAATTCTCGCTTGATTGCTACTCTCGATGGAAAAGATGCTAAAAAACGTTCGAAGTTAGAGTTCCACAACGACATGGGCATTGATTTTGTTTTGAACAATGGAGGTTGGGTATTTCCCACACAAAACTTTGAGCAATTAAACCAGCAAGATCAAAAGAAGGCTCTTAACCAAATAACAACGTCGCTGGCCGATACCCTTTTCAAAACAGAGATTGTAACGGACTGTCGTTGTTTGCCCGTTCATGGAATTCATGCTCAGCATAAGTGTATCATTAAGTCGTCGAATTTTGTGCCTAACAAAAAACTTAAGGCCTAGTCTAAGATAAATTTTCATAATAGGCAACACGATTTATTTATTAAATGATAAATTCTATAACTCCCCTTTTAATAAACGAAGAATTTTTTTAAAATAAACTTATTAAAAAAAAAGAAAAAAATAACAATAGCAAATAACAGCAGCAATTATGATCTTTAGGTACTGAAAATTCAGAAACACAAATTTGACATATTTGACCACAGTGGGTGTATTTAAAATATTTTGGAAATAATAATACTTACTGAATGAGCTGTTTGTGGTGAAACTAAACACTTCCAAAGGTAACGTAGTTTGAGCTTAAAATTTGACGAGGGACACCACATACACGTCGGGAGCCGAGGCATTACGCGCCAAAAGAAGGCACTTTGGGCATTCGAAAATTTAGAAATTGGTCAATTTTTAATTTATAAATTTTAAATGGTACGATTTTAAAATACGTACCATTATTAAAACCTGCTAATAAATGCCCAGCAAAAAAAAAGTGAGGAAAAAGAAGTAGCTAAAGCACTGCAACTGTTGAATAGGAAGTTGTTCTTTTTCGGGTTTTTCACCGATGAATTTAACAATGGCTTGTCATAGGAAGGAATTTGTTCTATTTAAAAACAATTGATGTATATTTGAACCAATGATAAGGAAGTTCTTTTCATTTCTTTTTATTTTAATTAAAAAAAAAACACATCATGCCGCTTGTGGGGTTTGAACCCAGAGTTGTTGTCATTTCAAGCAGATGCCCTGTACTATCGCTTGCTATACATAATATCTGACGTTTAGCAGTTTTGTTCAATAAAGTGTTGTTATCTTAATTTCTTTAATTTTTTATTAAAAAAAATATTAAAAACATATAACGTTGCTTATTTAAAGTGTTATTTTTTATAAAAAAATAGAAATAAATCTGTAAAAATATCAGAAAAACCTACTAGAAATTGATTAGAAATGACCTTGCAGAAAAAAACTGCTGATATTAGTTACATATGAGTTAACTTTTAGTTAATTAAGAGTAATAAACTGCCTTGTTAAAATCTGCAAAAAATTCTGCTGTATATTAGTAGACAAAAAAAAGTTTTTTCTGGAAGCTAATTTTTAAGTAATTTATAGTAGTTCTAACTAAAATGTTTAAAGATTTTTTCTATTTGTGAAATAATCTATATATATAAAAATAAGTTGGTATATGTTTGTCATTTTATAACTCGAGAACTACTCAACCGATTTACAAACCAACCCAGCAAAAATATGTGTAAGTCATTCAAAACAAACAACTTTTAAATTGGTTACAATGGAGCGATAAGTGCTCTTTTTTGTTTCGAATGTATGTGCTTTAAAACAACTTTCAAAAATGTATATATAATGTTATTTTTTTCTTTGTAAATCCATTTGTTTGTAAATTACGAATTTATTAGAGATTCCATTTTTTTATCTCTAAGAAAACAAAATAGTTAATTTTATTACTTACTTTATTAATTTACGATTATTTACATATTTTTTAATTATTCGTACATATTTTAAAAAATACTTCAATTACAGTTCCCATTTAAAAAGGGAAGGAAATAAAGAATTGGATCCCATTGAATCTCCTGGACTACTTATGACCCAAATATTAATTCTTTTCACTAAATGCAAATATATAAAAGTTAACAATTAAAATGTATTGTTGAGGCTCTATGAAGTCGCTCGCGTGCTTTTGCACCGTGCACCAAATAAATATGTTAATAAAATTTGTTGCAATGTTAACATACTTAAAACAGACCAATCAAGAGGTTCGTTAACAGAGGTTGGTCCCTTACCTTTGCTTATACATAAAAAGTTATATAAATGTCGCCTTCGAAATATGTCTGGGGAAAAACTCTCCTCCAACGGTTCTCGGATTCTTTAATGAATTTAAGGCTAAAATTTCAATCATAGATATGCGGCTTCAGAAAATTTATAATGATGCCCTTATTACTGTAGAGTTGTAAAATGTCGATGCTTTTCTTTCCTTTATTTGTTAAAATGAAAAAAAAATATATATTAAAAAATTGTTTCCTAGTACGCTTTAATATTCTGAAAATTTCTTGAGTAATGTTTTTAAAAAAATTAATCAGAGGGTTACATATAACTTAAATATGCCCAGTTTTTAGGATGTAGATTATCTTTAAACTTAGTTTAACGCAGTTTATAACTGGAACACTGCTACTAAAATCTATTTATTTTCTTTCAATGAAGACATAAATTCTAAACGAGAAAAAGTTGTTCAGGCAAATTTTTGTTAATAAACTTGAAATGACTGATATAATTAGTTTTCGGTTTAACTAAACCAAGTTTAACTGACATCCCAAAAACTCGTTCTTAGTGTATTAATCTTATTTAATTCAATATCGTATCTCTTTTGAATTTAAAGACTAAAGTAAACATGTTACAAACTTCTTTAAAAAAAACTTTTGAACAAAAATTTAAAAAAATTTTGCTTTTGTCTGATTTTGACTTAATCGAATAGAATCAGATGCAAAAGAAGTGTTTCCTTAATATTGCCCTACAAATAATAATAAATTAAAGCTTTTGTTACACAATAGGTTCAGAAATGGATTCTGTAAGGGCTAAACATTAAAATTACCTCTAAAATATTCTCTTTCATACATTATAAAAAGCAAATTTAAATCACTTTTAAAAATGTATTATATTATATATTATAAAGAGTACTTCTTAATCACTCTACAAATGCAAACAAAATGTACTCGTATTGATGTGATGAAAATGTATACCTAACAAACCATACTTTATTAACATTATGTATGTACTTTTAAATTACTAACAAAATGCTCAAGTTAAACTACTGGCAACATGGGACACCACGTGTAAAATAAATCAGTGTTAGAGCTAAATTGTAACTACTCCACAATCAGTTGATGCTATTCGGAGTGCTTTTAAAATAACTTTTTTGTAATGACTTTTTTTGCTGGGAATACATGCGTTGGAAAGGTCTACTTTTACTGATGGTTCTTAAAGAAAAAATTACGAAAAATGTCTACGCGTACGCGTTATACGCACACGTTTGTGATGGTGGGTTTTTCCCATATAAAATGTATGATCGATATACAAATTTTTATTTCATCGCCGATATACAAATTTGATTTCAACCAAAATTTCAGGGTACGTTGGGGATGGTCTGTAGATGGTTTATGTGAAGTTTGCACGAAATTGGCCCAGTCGTTCCAGAGATATGGCGTCCCTACTAGGGATGCCAAACGGGAAATCCCGGGATTTTCGGGATTGGCAAAATCCCGAATCCCGGGATTATTTCTCAAAAATCCCGGGATTTTCTTCTTTTTTAATATTAATATAAACGCAAATAAACAAAGTGAGCAATTTTAGATTACCTACGTTTATTCTTGAATTTTCTCATATTGACAAGAAATTGGTGCCAATATATTAGTAAAATTATAAATTAAGTAGATTATTCGAGTAAACTATGCAAAGACTTTGTCACTTTGTTTGTCACGTTTGTTTGTTATTTTACCGATTTATTCTTCCAAGCGAAATTCGATTTCTGAAACCTAATTTTGGCTGGGACTGTAAGTTTGAATTCTTCCATGAAAACATTTGATAACGATAACCAAATAACTTTGTTGCTGTAATTACACAATTTAGTGGGCAAGGTTATCGCAACGAATCTGTATTAAAATCTGCATACAAAATACTGGGCGCAAGTGTACTTAATGACAGGCCTTCAAATATTATCCCAGCCAGAAAAATACAAACGGGAAAGCGATGGCAAGGTATTTTAACAGGTGGTACAAGTACTGACAAAAATTGCTTTCCCATTTCAAATATGATAACGTCAATAGACAAAAGGACCGGCACTTCAAAAAGCGCCGGAAAAGTACTGGAGAAACAAAATTTTTAACTTTGGCAAAACGCTGCCAAAACCAATAAATAGGTGGTTTGGAATTATATTTCCCAAAATAAAATTTTAAAAAAGTTCATATGTATCTTTTTTTGGCCCTGCCGTGATGTTTTGTAAAACAAATACTGGCAAAACTATTTTTGCAAACGCTGGCAAAGCGTCCCAAATGAGTGTTCTGTCAGTCATTTATTTTTAACATCGCGGTTACCCAGTGCTATGCAGGTACTTCATTTTTTGTACCACTGTCAATTTCTGACTGAGATGTTTAAATATTCATAAAATGTACCACATTATTTATTAACAACTATTAAATAATTATAAAACGCTTTATTCTATAAAAATTAGTTACATAACATAAACATTTTTACAAATAAAGGAAAATTTAAATCCCGTAAAATCCCGGGATCCCGAAAAATCCCGTAGTACCGAAAATTTCCTACAAAATCCCGAATCCCGGGATTTTCAAATATCAATCCCGATTGGCATCCCTAGTCCCTACATATAAAATTTTCGTGTTGCTATGACAAGCAGTACCGGTGTTCTATAACTATGTGAGAAGTTTCTCACATAAAAATTGCAACTCTGCCATATTTAAAACAGAGTGAGTATCATAATGTCAGATTTAGCCAGAGGTATGTAAAAAAAATTTACTTACATCAATTTGAAATTTTGTGACTCACCCTGTTTTAAATATCGTAGACACATAGTAGAGTTGCAATTTTTATGTGAGTAACTTCTCACATAGTTACAGAACACCGCTACAGGCCTTGGCGTTACTATGACAACCAGGCAACACTTATAGCATCTCATTTAACTTATCTAAATTTTTTTTGTGGACATTTTTTTTTTTTGTGAAATATTTTGTTTTTGTGGAAAGTTTTTTTTTTGTGAAATATTTTTTTTTTTGTAGAAAGTTTTTTTTTTTTGGAAACATTTCTTTTTTTTGTGGAAACTTTTTGTTTTTTGTGGAATTTTTTTTTTTTTGTGGAAACATTTTTTTCCTGGAAACTGTTTTTTTTTGTGAAATATTTTTTTTTTGTGGAAATTTTTTTTTTTTGGAGGAAACTTTTTTTTGTGGAAACTTTTTTTGTGCAAACATTTTTTTTCCAAACACTTTTTTTGTGGAAACACCTTTTATTTTCTGTAGAAACATTTTTTTTTTTGTGGAAACTTTTTTTTGTTTGTGGAAACACTTTTTTTATGGAAACACTTTTTTTGTGAAAACTTTTTTTTGTGGAAACTTTTTTTTTTTGGTGGAAACACTTTTTTTTTTGTGGAAACACTTTTTTTGGAAACATTTTTTTTAACACACTTTTGGGAAAGAGAATTTGCCCACGGCCACTTTTTTTAACACTCTTTCGGGAAAGAAAATTTATGTACGCGCACTTTTTTTTAAACACATTTTTTTTGTTTGTTTTTAAACACAGATTTTTATTAAGGAGAGTTTGTTTACGATCTTTTTTTTTTGTTTTATTAAACACTTTTTTTCAAAAGTCTTTCGGGAAAGAACGGGGAAATTAAACGGGGAACAAGTGGAATTAAAACCCGAAAAAATGGCAATGGAACAGAGAACAAAATGGAATGGAATGCGGAACGAAATGAAACAGGACGGGGAGCGTATGGATTCGCAATGATAATAAACAAATCGCAAAGAGAGTCATAGTGTTTACCCTCTATGCCCGCTATGCTTTTTCACCAAAGTATAAATAAAATCCAAAAATTAAATTTTTTGTGCCCTTGATTAAGAAGATGTAACGATTTTCGTTTTTTGGAAACTAGGAAATTGAGCGAAAACGGGTCTTAATTTTAATAAATATTGGTACTAATACTAAATTTATTCTTTTTGTCAAATTTCATAATAATTCGTTTTCAAGTAAAGACGATATCCCAGAAAGGTATCCTGATAGAATCCTGTATGTGCTCCGACATAGACATCTATAAGACGGAATTTTATCGCATTTTAACGTAGAGGCTTAGACCTGGCTTTTACGACCTGCACAAAAACCCATCGACTAGAAATCCAAATGTATGTACTTTGCGATGTGGGGTAATGCGCGAGATGTTGAATTTTAGAACAGTTGCTACGCGCCATTTGATGGTGAGTTGGCGAACTTTTGTTGAGGCTGTTTATTTCATAGCCCTGCTATATTATTTTACTTCGGTGGGGTTAAGTGCTATGGGAATAGTGCAGGAGGACACTGTATTAAGGATAAAAAAAATTATACACATTATTTTTCCAAATTTATGTTGCGGTCGCCGGGGTTCGAACCCGCAACCACATGTGTAACAGTTCAAGGCGCTAACTATTACACCACAGCTCTCACATCGTCATCGTTATTTATTGTTAATTACACTGTGAGACAAATGGTAGGGGTCAGTGATCGGGAAGGGTTCAAACTACCGGGGAAAGTTATATCGGTAAAAAAGAAGTTATACGTGTCCCGGCGTTTCGCTGGGTCACCCTAGGAATCGAGATATATCGATTTGACCTTTGGTGGTCTTTTTTTTGACATAACTCGAGAACGACTAGTCCGATTTTGCTCAAACAATTTTAAAAAAATTAAAAATTACAATTCCTTTAATCTGTTTATATAACGTTTTTCTATATACTCAACAGTTTTGCCGGTAAAAATAAATGTATGAAGAAAAAAATATTTTTTGCCTAAAATATTAAAAAAAAAGTAATAAACAAAAGGTTATTGATTTTTATGGTAGCGGTAACAAACATTTATTTTTACCGGCAAAACTGTTGAGTATATAGAAAAACGTTATATGAACAGATTAAAGGAATTGTAATTTTTAATTTTTGTAAAATTGTTTGAGCAAAATCGGACTAGTGGTTCTCGAGTTATGTAAAAAAAAAGACCACCAAAGGTCAAATCGATATATCTCGATTCCTAGGGGTGACCCAGCGAAACGCCGGGACACGTATAACTTGTTTTTGACCGATATAACATTTCCCGTTGGTTTCATCCCATTCCGATTTTGACTGTCGCATAGTGTTATTAAGTGTGTCTATTTGATTTTATTTTTATTTAGAAAGTAGAAAATTTGTGTTAACCTAAGCTTCCTCTGAATAATAATTTTTTAAATTATTTATTTTTTATATAAAGTTCTAATAAGCATTCTCACATCGAAGGGGGCTTTTATTTTGAAGATTTTTACATTAATAAAAAACATTGTATTTTATTTTCATAAAAATATTTAATTCCTATACAAAACAAATTACATTTTAAACTTTAAGGCACGCTAACAACGTAGCGGGCTTGCCCGATACGACAAAATTTGTTTTCGGTTTAACTGACATCCCAAAAACTAGGCCTAAGGCACGTCGCTAAATCTAGCGGGCTTGCCCGCTATTAAATATATAGATATTTAATACAAAAGAAATAGCACACATTAAATTAATTTATAACAGATATTATATTAATACATTTTTTATTGTTAATTAATATTATTATTTTTGTTTGTTATACTTTTATACCAATAACTTTGTTTGCTGGTATAAATGTATACATACAAGGAATTTATATTTGGCAAATATTTTTCAAACTTTCCAATTGTTTATAATTTGTTAATGCATTAATTTGTTATTTCCTGAAGATGCTACAAAATGGAGTAGCGAAATATCGAAAATAAAAAATTTTTTATATACAAAAAACAAATCTTAAGCTCAAGGAAATTGTGGAGTTAAAAATTAAAAAAGAAGGTTAAATAAACGACAAGAATAAATATATTTAGTAAGATTTTTATTAAAATGGATTTTTTAAATTACAATTTTTTACAAACAAACAAAATTTAAATATTTACCTTTATTATGTATTTTAACAAAAAATATTTGAAAAATTAAAATTTTATTTTAAATTTTTATATTTTCATAAAATTTGATATAAATGAATAAGAAATTAAAAAAAATATAAATTTCTAAATCGTTTCAAAAATTAATTGAGTGGACAAAATTAAAAAAAAAACAATTACAGTAAAAACAACAAAAAGTTAATAATTGTGTAAAAAGTTTCAAAATATTTTATTTTCGACCTTCCAGGATTCGAACCCGCAACCCTCTGATTTCTGTGCCAGCACGTTCTAATGTAACCCCATACAAAATATTAACTTCTTATCACCCATGAAAAATAACTTCTGACTAGCATATATTTATTGCAGCTTTAGATGTAGTTTAAAACCCCTTCCTATGGGAATAATTCTTTGTGATGTAATGAAGGAAGTAATTCATTTAGAAGTCATTCCATTTATTATTGCTGTGGGATTACTTGGTTGGGCTACTTCTTATAGTGTATGAGTTATTCGCATTTAGAAATTAATATTTTATATTTTCACAATAACTTGGTCCCGCTATTTGCCAATGTCGAAGAAATGAAGAAAATTTCAATGAACTACTTTTTTAAGTTCAAAATATACGCCTTAAGGGAAAAAATTAAAGAAATATTTAATTTTTACCAATTTATGGTCAACAAGTTATTACCGACCAAGTGTCATCACATTTACACTCCCATGACAGTTAGAACTTTTCATTTCTAATGTGCGGAGGTTTTCACTGAACAGTGTTCCAAAAAAAAAAAGTTGGAATTTTCACGCTCCACAACCCTAAAAATATGCCACTTTGAAAAAATGTGGTCTGATCAAAAAAATCACCAAAAAAGTTTTTTTAGAGGTAGCACATCGCAATTGAAGTTTCGAGGTTGTACTTGTTCTATTATTTTTAATTAATTAAAAATAATGGTAAAAATGAGAAAATTAAATATAATTATTACGATCGCGACATATCAAATCTAATACATTTTTAGGTGTACATTGCGAATATGAAATCAAAACTGAAATCGGAGTCGCGGATTTCGCGAAATTTGAAAATTTCATACACAAAATTATCAATTTCGATCAGGATGTTTTCTTATATTTACCGATATGAAAACTTCGTTTTTGCATTAATATATATCTGTAGAATGTCCTATTATGTGAGATAGGGTTTTTGGTAGCAATAAAATTATAGCAAGCTAAATAATAGCGAAATATTAAAAAATGTCAAATTTTAAGATTAATTGCAAGGATATCTGTTATCCTTTTTAGAATTAAAATCAGTGTTATATATAATGAAGGTCCTTGGTGAGTAAATTGCAAAAGTATAACAAATTGCATTTTTCGATAACACCGTTTACAGGTAATTAGGAGAATATCTCAAAAAACTTGAGTTTTTTTGAATTTTCAAAAACCGCGAATAATTCATAAACCACAAATTTTTTTTAAGTTTCGATTGCTGATTCATAATCTTCGTTAAAATAAAGATCAGATTTGAGAAATTTACGCATACAAGGCAAAAACAAGTTGAATTTTTAATTACATCTTTTCGGAAAATTTCGAAAATTTGACTAAAATATGAATTTTTTTGTATAAATTTTAAAAAAACCGCGAATTACTTAAAAGTTACTTAATTTGTTTAAGTTTTGATTTGAAATTCCTAATATTCACATTAATTAAGACCAGATTTTAAAAAAAATTGTTGAATAGTAGCGTACAGGTTAAGAAATAATTAAATTTAAAGTCAACCCTACTTTTTGTATAAATTACTCTAGAGATAAATTACTAATTCTTAAAAGACAACTTTTTGTGCTACCTCTAAATAACAGCGAATTTAGCTGAAACATGGCACAGAGAGTTTTTAGACATTAAGGAATAGGGGCAACATTGTGGAGATCGCGAATTCCACCTTTCATGTTTTTTTGGACGACTCTACTGAACACCCTAAAACTTTTTCATATTCTTTGAAATTTAAAAAAATGTTCCAAGTTCTATAATATTTCCGCACATGTACATTGTTTGGTCGATTTTCGACACGCATACCCCCCAATTTTTTTACAAATGGTCCCAAATTAACAAAATCGATTTTTTAACGTTAACCCGTGCCAAGTTGCTGCCGAAAATGGCAAATTTTTTAAAAAAAAGCGTATTACTATTAAAAATTCGAAATTTCGAAAAATTTAGTAGTTTGTTTCATTTATTCATTTAATATAGTCAAAGTGATTCAGACATAGAATTTTGACTTCATCGGATATCATTAATCCACTTTAGCCTGGAATCCAAAATGACCCACGAATTTGATAAAAATGCAAAAACGTGTTTTTTTTTTAAATTAATTTTAAAGACTTTTAAAAAAGCCTAATTTGGAGATGTCGATTGCTAGTTGTACCACATAATATTAAAGAGAAAAAATAAATTGGAAAAATGATAAATTCGAGTTTGTGTTTGGAGCGACTGCTTTGCAGGACATTTTACAAAAATTCCTTATTTTGCCAAAAATTTAAAAAAATTTTAATGTTTTCATCAAATTTTACATAGTTTTCGGAAAAATATTACTTAAATTTGGTTAGACTATAATTATCTTTACATTTGTTTAAAAAATCTTTAAGCCTTAGTGGCCTGGGGTCAGAAAAGACCCATGAAACTTAATAATAATTATGACTACGAGATTGTAAAGTCATTAAATTGATAAAAATAATCTCAACTGGATAAAAATAATTATTTTATGTAACATGATCCATAGGAAATTTACAGAATAACGCCTTTAATAATTTTCGGAAAAATATGCTTTTAAATGAATAACAAAAAAATTTTTTTTAATTGATAAAAATTACTGTTTTAAGTAACTTGATCCATATAGGGTTAATGTTCTCACTTTTCACAAAAAAAGACCCACTAGGAAATTTACAGAGTAACATTTATCAGATTTTTATTAAATTTTTAACTAATTTTTTGTAACTTTTTGTGGTAGTTTTACAGATTTATTTCTATGAGTGTAGGTATTAAACCCTTGTGGACCAAGACTCGAAAGCGTTGGAAACTTTGTATTTTTTTGACTAAATCCTAATTAATATGCTTTCTTAAAGTTATATACAAAGTTTAAAATTTGTCAAGGACCTGCAATGGTATTAGTTATGACTGGTACTCCTAAGTACCGTTGGGTCAGGATTAATTAAAAAGTAAGAAAGAAACATTGGTTTTTTTTTGTACTTTTAATAAGTTAGTATTAAAGCATTTGTTAATTAATTGATTCCATGGTATTAAGAAAATCAATTTATTTATCATTATAACATAAGTATTTTTCATTAATAGAAATTAGTGCCACCATATCTTAACCAAACAGCTAAAATACATTTCGAATTACCATTATTCTGAGAAGACGGGGTCGCCAATAGTCGAAAAAAGATCTTATTAGAAAAATTATAGTGTACTCTAACATACCTATGGCACAAAGGTATACAACAATTTTTTTTAAGATTTTATGAGCTCGTAACTGTAATGGTACTTTTAAGTACCGTCGGTCGACAAGGGGTTAAAAAGGTCAGTCTTTTTCAGGTTTAGTCAATACAGGCGGTTTTCGTGTGTAATTATTATGGCTGAGTTTTCGATACAAATTAAGAAGAGACTTAACAGGGGTAGGGAGAGTTGGTACCTCTTTTAAATTACATGCTCGTTGGTCAATATTAACTTTAAATTAAAACAAAAATTTCTTTTTTTTTGATAAATTAAGTAACATGGGGTGTTTACTAAAGGTACAAATTCAAATATTAGATACCCAGCAAAAATATGTGTAAGTCATTCAAAACAAACAACTTTTAAATTGGTTACAATGGAGCGATAAGTGCTATATTTCTGTTTCGAATGTATGTGCTTTAAAACAACTTTCAAAAATGTATATATAATGTTGTTTTTTTTTCCTTTGTAAGTCCATTTGTTTGTAAATTACGAATTTATTAGAGATTCAATTTTTTATCTCTAAAAAAACAAAATAGTTAATTTTATTAACGTACTTTATTAATTTACGATTATTTACATATTTTTTAATTATTCGTTCAATATTTTAAAAAATACTTCAATACAGTTCCCATTAAAAAAGGGAAGGAAATAAAGAATTGGATCCCATTGAATCTCCTGGACTATGACCCAAATATGAATTCTTTTCACTAAATGCAAATATATAAAAGTTAACAATTAAAATGTATTGTTAAGGCTCTATGAAGTCGCTTGCGTGCTTTTGCACCGTGCACCAAAGAAATATGTTAATAAAATTTGTTGCAATGTTAACATATTTTGTCGTTTAAAACAGACCAATCAAGATGTTCGTTAACAGAGGTTGGTCCCTTACCTTTGCTTATACACAAAAAATTCTATAAACGTCACCTGCTTTAAATGTCGATATGCCTTAATTGCTATTACGCCTTAAAAGTCTTAAAATCAAACTAAATAAATAATTCTATAGTGACAAAAAATATATTATTTCTTCAACTCAAAAATAGATTTTAAAAAATAACTTCCGTCAATTTTAAAATGTAAATTAATTAGTCCAAATTTTAATTAAAGTTAAAATTTTGCTAAATGAACTTCTTCCACATAAGAATTTAACTAATCACGATTGCAAATTATAGCATTGGAACTTAATGCATCGTTTAATGAAAACTTTGATTTTAAGCTAACGATGGTTGACTTGCAAAATTCAAATGACGACATAGTATTCGCCTTCTAAATATATCTCGGGAAAAACTGTCCTCCAACGGTTTCTATCAGTGTTATCTAGAACGATTTTGACCGTTTGTTAACTTATTTCAGCTTTCCACTGTCAAAATTGTTCGAGATAGCATTGATAGGCATGCCGCACAAAAACAGCTATCGTATGTTTTTTGAATTTAAAGACTGAAGTAAACATGTTACAAACTTATTTAAAGAAACTGTTGAACAAAAATTAAAAAAAATTTTGGTTTTGTCTGATTTTGACTTAATCGAATTGATTCAGATGCAAAAGAAGTGTTTCCTTAATATTGCCCTACAAATAATAATAGATTGAAAATTTTGTTACACAATAGGTTCAGAAATGGGCTCTGTAAAGGCTAAATATTAAAATTGCCTCTAAAATATGCTATTTCATACATTATAAAAAGCACATTTAAATCAATTTTAAAAATGTATTATATTATATATTATAAAGAGTACTTCTAAATCACTCTAAAAATGCAAACAAAATGTACTCGCATTGATGTGATGAAAATGTATACATAAAAACCATACTTTTATTAACATCATGTAATCACTTTTAAATTACTAACAAAATGCTTTAAATGAACTAGTGACAACATGGGACATCACGTGTAAAATAAATCAGTGTTAAAGCTAAATTGTAACTACTTCACAATCAGTTGATGCTATTCGGAGTGCTTTTAAAATAACTTTTTTGTAATGGATTTTTTTGCTGGCCCAGCAAAAATATGTGTAAGTCATTCAAAACAAACAACTTTTAAATTGGTTACAATGGAGCGATAAGTGCTCTATTTCTGTTTCGAATGTATGTGCTTTAAAACAACTTTCAAAAATGTATATATAATGTTTTTTTTTTTTTCCTTTGTAAATCCATTTGTTTGTAAATTACGAATTTATTAGAGATTCCATTTTTTATCTCTAAAAAAACAAAATAGTTAATTTTATTAACGTCCCAGCAAAAAAAAGTGGTATTCATTCTTTGGTTATAACTTCTTTCATTGCTTCCTTAGTTTCAGTTAGTATGCTTTAAGTGCTTTTTGGAAGTTATTCAAAGGAACTTCCGAAAGTATTCATGCGTTCATGTTCCAAATGTAGTGATTTGGATATAAACCTATGATAATCTTAAAAAATCACCCTTTTAATTGCTTCTGAAGCATACGTTTTTATATTTCTATAGTTTTTCAAACCATAGTACAAAATATTTTCTAATCATTCAAATCAAAAATTTTTATAGAAAAATGTTTTAATGCACTTTTATTTTTTATAAAATCATTTTTTTAATATTTTTGTGAAAACTTTTATGCGAGATCCACTTATACAGTTTACAATTTTTTCAGTTTGACAAGTTTTTTTGAAATTTAATTTTGTTTCAAATAATTCTCAAAACCTTTTGAGAATTTATATTTAGTTTACATCTTTTGCAACTGTAATTCAGAAAATATCAATTGAAATTAATTTTTTTTTAATTAAAAAAATTAGAATGATAGTCAGAATTTGCATTAGAAATTTCGAAAACGTCATTTGAAGTTCAGAAAAACAGCACTTGTAATTCGGGAAATATCAATTGATTTTCAGAATACATCAATTGTAATTCAGAAATCATCAGTTAAAATTCAGAGAATATAAAAAATAAAATTCAAAAAATATAAAATCTACTACAATTCATAATTTCTGAATTTGAAATGATAATTTTTTTACTTTTTCAAAATTCAAAACGAAAACTTTTTCTTCTTATTAATAAATCTCAAAATGAATATTTTTTAAGTTTATCTTCATTTCTATTCGTAAAAGCAATGTATGTGTGAAATTTATTAACCAAGCTTATGGATTGAAGTACATTTGTTTGTTTATAATTTAACAATTTACTTCTTGAAAACCTTATAATTTATTTTATTATCTTTTGAAGTGTAATATATTTTTAAATATTTACCCCTCAATTCATAAATGTTTTGTAAAGTTATAACAGGTTTACAAAAAGTCATTATACCCTACACCACTATGTGGTCATTATACCCTACACCACTATGTGGTCAGGGTATTATAAGTTTGTGCTGATGTTTGTAACACCAAAAAATATTGGTCGTAGACCCACCTTATAGTATACCGATCGGTTCAGAATTTTTTTTTATTTCGATTTAACGATGTCCGTCCGTCCGTCCGTCTGTCTGTCCATGCAATCTTGTGCGCACTCTACAGGTCGCAACTATTAAGATATTTTGATGAAATTTGGTACGCAGACCTATGTTGGCCCAAGGACGAACAAGTTTGATTTTTTTGAACATCGGTCCATGTTTAGACCTAGTGCCCATATAAGGGTCCTACCAAAATTATATTGTTTATACGCTGCAGGTCGTAAATATTAAGATATTTTGACGAAATTTGGTACACAGACCTATGTTAGCCCAATAACGCAGCCTATTGATTTTGGTGAACATCGGTCCATGTTTAGACCTAGTGCCCATATAAGGGTCCTACCAAAATTATACTGTTTATACGCTGCAGGTCGTAAATATTAAGATATTTTGATGAAATTTGGTACACAGCCCTACATTGGCCCAATGACGCAGCCTATTGACTTTGGTGAACATCGGTCCATGTTAAGACCTAGTGCCCATATAAGGGTCCTACCAAAATTATACTATTTATACGCTGCAGGTCGTAAATATTAAGATATTTTGATGAAATTTGGTACACAGACCTACATTGGCCCAATAACGCAGCCTATTGATTTTGGTGAACATCGGTTCATGTTTAGACCTAGTGCCCATATAAGGGTCCTACCAAAATTATAATGTTTATACGCTGCAGGTAGCAAATATTAAGATATTTTGATGAAATTTGGTACACAGACCTATATTGGCCCAATAACGCAGCCTATTGATTTTGGTGAACATCGGTCTATGTTTAGACCTAGTGCCCATATAAGGGTCCTACCAAAAGTATACTGTTTATACGCTGCAGGTATTAATATTAAGATATTTTGATGAAATTTGGTACACAGACCTATATTGGCCCAATAACGCAGCCTATTGATTTTGGTGAACATCGGTCTATGTTTAGACCTAGTGCCCATATAAGGGTCCTACCAAAAGTATACTGTTTATACGCTGCAGGTATTAATATTAAGATATTTTGATGAAATTTGGTACATAGACCTATGTTGGCCCAAGGACGAAGACTATTGATTTTGGCGAACATCGGTCCATGTTTAGAACTAGTGCCCATATAAGGGTCCCCCCAAAATTATATTGTTTATACGCTGCAGGTCGCAAATATTAAGATATTTTGATGAAATTTGGTACATAGACCTATGTTGGCCCAAGGACGAAGCCTATTGATTTTGGTGAACATCGGTCCATGTTTAGAACTAGTGCCCATATAAGGGTCCCCCCAAAATTGGCTTGGTTACAAACTGCAGGTCGCAAATATTAAGATATTTTAATGAAATTTGGTGCGCTGACTCACATTATAGAAAATTTTGACATAAGCCCCATTTTAACCCATTCGAATTTCGGATCCAAACAATACACCAGACTGGTGTAGGGTATTGTATAGTCGGCATGCCCGACTTTAACCTTTTTACTCGTTTTCATACAAAATTTGTTCAATAAACCTCCTATAATTTTACAAAGCGTTTATGAATTTAGTTGTTAATTTTTTAATAAAAAACTAAAAATAACGAAAATAATTTTTTATTAAATCTGTGAGGGGGCAAAAATCGGTATCTTACTACAATGGAGTAACGTTTTTTATCATCAATGTGAAAGTGTTTCTTTACACTAATGTAGACGCATTTATTTGTGCTAATAAAGAAGTACTTATACGTCATTGCATAAAATTCGCTTTTTAAAAAATTATTTTAATGCATTCTTATGAATTAAATTTTCATAACAGCTTAAATACTACAAAATATATGCATGTTTTTCAGGCATACTAGAGAATATCTAAACATAGCATCTGGATTGCTTCTTTAGAATAAAAAGCATGAGTAATGGTAAGTAGCTATATTTGAATGCTTCCGTCCTATGACACGCCAACGTTAAATTTATCGATGAAACCATTAGAAAAGAAGTGATGCCTTTGCCATAGTAGTGATGCTTTTATTGCTTCTTTGGCAGAACTATTTTTGCTGGGGTACTTTATTAATTTACGATTATTTACATATTTTTTAATTATTCGTTCAATATTTTAAAAAATACTTCAATACAGTTCCCATTGAAAAAGGGAAGGAAATAAAGAATTGGATCCCATTGAATCTCCTGGACTATGACCCAAATATGAATTCTTTTCACTAAATGCAAATATATAAAAGTTAACAATTAAAATGTATGGTTAAGGCTCTATGAAGTCGCTTGCGTGCTTTTGCACCGTGCACCAAAGAAATATGTTAATAAAATTTGTTGCAATGTTAACATATTTTATCGTTTAAAACAGACCAATCAAGATGTTCGTTAACAGAGGTTGGTCCCTTACCTTTGCTTATACACAAAAAATTCTATAAACGTCACCTGCTTTAAATGTCGATATGCCTTAATTGCTATTACGCCTTAAAAGTCGTAAAATCAAACTAAATAAATAATTCTATAGTGACAAAAAATATATTATTTCTTCAACTCAAAAATAGATTTAAAAAAATAATTTCCGTCAACTTTAAAATGTAAATTAATTAGTCCAAATTTTAATTAAAGTTAAAATTTTGCTAAATGAACTTCTTCAACATAAGAATTTAACTAATCACGATTGCAAATTATAGCATTGGAACCAGTGTTGCCACTTTTTGAATAATTATTCAAAAACGGGACTGTTTATACATTCGTTGGATAATTTTTGAATAAGGACATTTTTGTGTAATTTTACTATTTAGAGAAATTTTCGTAAATTTCATAAAAATCAGTCGGTATTTAAAGTAGACTTAATGAGTTTGTCTGTGAAACATTTACAAGATCATTTGCAACTGTAGTGAAATATTAAAATTTGGGTTTGTTATGATTCTGAATTTCTAATGATTGAGTAGAAACCAGTCCTTTTCTAACAATTTAAAGTAAATTTAAATTTTTTACACCTGCAATTAAACTTCTAATAAAACGGAGGTATAAATCGTACTCTCGGTGGAAGAAATTTAAGGTACAGGCATTGAAAGACGAATACCGTAATTTAAGAAGAGAGGTAACTCGTCAAATTAAAAAAGCTAAATCTGCTTACTATGCTAAACGTTTTGAATCTGCAATCAATAGCAAATAAACTTGGAAAACCATTCGTGAGATTGGAATTGGTTGTAAAATTATTAAAAGCACTAGTAAATTTAGTCCTGATGAATTAAATAAGGCATTTACAGATTTTTCTATGGCTGAGCATCAACATCCAGGTAATAACTTTATTGATGACTATCAAATTCGAGATTTCGACCAACAGTTTGAATTCCGCTGTATCAGCAATGGAGGTACTATTTAGTCTTAAGTCTGTAAAATCTAACGCCATTGGATATGATAACATCAACCCTAAATTCATAAAGATCCTACTCCCATATATTTTGCCATTTATTACTTATCTGTTCAATACCATCCTTACGACTAGCATTTTTCCAAAGAAATGGAAACACGCAAAAGTTATACCAGTGCCAAAAACAAATTCAGAGTTTAGACCTATTACAATATTGCCCTTTCTCTCTAAAGTTCTTGAAAGAGTTATGCATGACCAGATCAGTGCCTACCTAGACGGGTTCCAGCTATTGGCAGATAAACAATCTGGTTTCAGAAAAAAGCACAGCTGCATTACTGCCTTGGTAAATGTAACGGAGGAAATTCGTCGGGAGATTGATATGAATAATATTAGTTTTCTAGTTCTACTGGATCATTCGAAGGCATTCGACACTGTAGATCACAATATTCTCAGCTTGAAACTAAAACAGCTGTTTACCCATGTGAAAATCGAAATATATATGAACACACATGATCATACATTGACTTGTATATGATCATGCATGGGCATACATTGTCATATACGTACATGCATAGTTCAATGTATGACCATACATGATCTCATATATTTTCATATATCTTTGGATCCGAAATTTGAGGGTATATGACCGTACATATTCATATATGACCATATATGCTCACATATGATCCATGTATGCTCATATATGATCATATATGGCCATATACCTCCATATACCCTCAAATTTCGGATCCAAAGGTATATGGAAATATATGAGATCATGTATGATCATACATTGAACTATGCATGTACGTATATGACTATGTATGCCCATGCATGATCACATACGAGCCAGTGTATGATCATGTATGTACATATATATTTCGATTTTCACATGGGTAGTTTTTTTTTTTTTTTTGATGGACCAAACCCAGGTGATGCCCCCTATTAACGCAGTGCATTGTGTTGGTATTAGGAAAATAGGTTATGAGGAGGAGGAAAGAGGGAGTAGTGTTTGTGACTATTTGATTTAAATTTCTCAACATTGTAAGTAACAGGGAAGACTTCTGCGGGGAGTTTATTCCACATACGGCTAGTGCGACTGATAAACGAATTCTTTCAATAATGCGTCGTGCGATCCACTGGACAATCGACTACAAACGGATGCGCTCTACTTGATAAGCGAGTATTACGAATAAAAACTTGGGCTTTGGGGACAAATTCACTTATCTCAGCTGAGCACATTCCATGGTAATATCGATAGAACAGGGTGACACAACCCACATTCCGACGATGCTCCAATGAGTCAATAGCGCTGGATACCCTATTGTCATTGATAAGCGCCGACGCCCTCCTTTGCACACGGCCCAGAAGCTCCAAAATAGACTTCGAAGCTCCTGCCCATATATGGGAGTTGTATTCCATCTTCGGTCAGATATAGTGAGTAAATCGGATGGAGTGAAGTACTTCTTGCACCGACGTAAAAAACCTAGACACTTGAATGCTTCTTTCGACACCTGAAAAACATGTTTATTCCAACGGACATCACACTGAATTTTCATGCCCAGAACATCAAGAGTATCCGATTCCTCAATATCACCCATATGTACAGATGACAGTGTTGACCTCACAGTCCTATGGGTCAACATACAACATTGGGTCTTGCGTGCATTAAAGTCGACCTTATTCGCACGACCCCACATTCATAATCTGCCTTTTGCCCCCAATCTCCTCAGGGCTTGGCATACGATCGAAGAAAAATGAATGACAAATTTTGCTGTCATCGGCGAAAGAGTAGATAGGGTTGAAAGTTCGACCAAGAAGATCATTGAGAAAGATAAGAAATAGGGAAGGAGAAAGAACAGAACCCTGCGGTATGCTTGAATTCAGCTGAAACTCGTCGGATGAGACCCCATCTATAACAACACGAATAGTGCGATCTCTGAAAAAACTCGAAATAAAACGAGCGAAGTCATTACCCACACCAAACGCAATAAACTTTGAAATAAGCGCCCCGTGCCATAGACGATCAAAGGCCTTTGAAATATCCAGAGCAACCACTTTGCTCTCAACAAAACGGTGGATGGACCGACTCCAATGCTCCGAGAGGAACGCTAACAGGTCTCCCGTAGAACGACGTCTGCGGAAGCCATACTGTCGGTCATTAAGAAGTGAGTTGGACTCTAAATAATTCACAAGATGGTAATTAACCATACTCTCCATCGCCTTTGAGAGCGCAGAGCATATTGCGATCGGGCGGTAATTTTCAGGGTTGTTAGCCGCACCCTTTTTAGGGATTGGCTGGACATTGGCAACCTTTCAGCACGAGGGGAAAACTCCCGCATAATACGAAGCACCAAAAAGGCTTGCCAATGGACGAGCTAGCGTTTCACTGTTTCAGCACCAGTGCTGGTATACCATCTGGCCCCGATGACTTATTTACGTTGAGGTCAGCAAGAACACTTTTAACTGCTCGAGCTAGAAAGAATATCTTAGGCATAGTACCCCATGTGAAAATCGAAATATATATGAACATACATGATCAGGGCAGTGGTTGATCGCTTTCCGGCAGGAATAAATTACCTGCAAACATCTCAGCTTTATCAATCGGTTCAGTGAATATTTGGTCATCCTTTATAAGAGTTGGGATAGTTGAACTAGCATTATCCTTTACTCTTTTAACGAATGACCAAAAGCTCTTACTACCCCGTGGAGCAGAAAGAACTTTAGTACGAAGACGTTGCTCGTAAAGAAACTTTTCACGACTAAGTACTTTGGAACACTCATATCTCGCCCGTTTGCGAAGCAGATCAGTATTGGCGTTCTTATTATCCCGCCAATTGTTGAACGCTAACTCTGTGGATCTGACTGCGTTCCTGCAAGTCTGATTAAACCAACATTTATCTTTTGGTTTAACCGAAATTTGCTTCGAAGGAATGAAAGATTTCATTCTTATTATCCCGCCAATTGTTGAACGCTAACTCTCTGGATCTGACTGCGTTCCTGCAAGTCTGATTAAACCAACATTTATCTTTTGGTTTAACCGAAATTTGCTTCGAAGTAATGAAAGATTTCATTCCAAGCAATATAACCTGTTCAACCATTTTCGCCACGGCATCTACGTTGTCGTCAAGGAAACAGAGTTTCCAATTAAAATGCCGGAAAAAATCGTTGAGCTCATCCCAACGTGCTTTTTCGTAAATAAAAACTGAACGTTTCGCAGCTGTTGTCTCAACTAAACTCGTTGAATCTTATCTAAATAGTCGAATACAATCTGTTTTCATGGATGATATATATTCTGAACCCCGACTAGTCGCCAGAGGCGTACCGCAGGGCTCAATACTGGGTCCGCTGCTATTCTCAATCTATGCAAATGACCTACCTCTACATATAGCTCATTGTGCAATACACATGTATGCTGACGACGTTCAATTCTATCTGAGCAGTTCTATAAAATTCATCAATGAAAACGTAACAAAACTCAACGATGATTTAAATAATATTTACAACTGGGCTTCTGCAAATGGACTCTGCTTGAACCCACACAAGTCCAAATGTCTCGTCATACACAAGAAGTCATTACGTCGTAATTTAAATTTTGATATAATGCTAAATAATCAGAAAATTGAAATTGTGTCTTCTTCAAGGAACCTGGGTGTAACATTTAACAATACAATGAGCTGGAATGATCATGTAAACAGTGCAATAGGAAACACGTATGGCATGTTTCGAACACTGTGGGCAACTCAATATTGTACGCCGTTGAATATAAGAATAACACTTGCTAAAACATATCTAATGCCAATTCTGTTATATGGATGTGAGCTTTTTGCTCAATTCGATTCTGCTAGCGCTAGAAGAATGAACGTGGTCTACAACAATATCTTAAGGTATGTGTTTGGGCTTCGTAAACGTGATTCAACTTTGCTTCACTCGAAACGACTTTATGGACTTTCTTTTGGAAACATTTTGAAAACCAGAGTTCTAATTTTTCTGCACAAAATAATATATTTGAAAAAACCAAAATACCTGTTTGACCACCTAACCTTTACAAGATCGGAACGAGGTAAAAAGTTGATACCAATCCGATATCGTAGCCTCATCTCGAAATGGCAGTTTTACTATTTTGCTGTACATCTCTGGAACTTTCTTCCAAATCGTATTCAGACCATTAGCAACACAACACTTTTCAAAAATGAATTAGCTAAACTTTTTTCATAATTCAAATTTTTATTGTATTTTTTTCTTCCAAATTTTATTTGATATTTCATTATAATTTTATTATATAAATTCAATATGTGTTTTTTATTATTTCAATTATTGTCATTTTTATTTTTAATTTAATTTTAACTTATTATTTAATATATTTAATATGTTTATCTATTTATTTAATCACTTTGTAAACTATCTTCTACTGATTCCCATGCTATAATTAAAAAGACGTAAGTCTTGTTGCATGGGAAGAGCGAATAAAGAAACTAAACTAAATGATAGGGTTTTGGTCAGACAAAAATTTAGTAAATATAGAACAGTGTAGCAGAATGAAAATATATTGGAATAATTCAGCAATTCAGACATTTAAGCTATAATTCAATGCATTATAGTTAATTATACCCTACACCACTATGTGGTCATTATACCCTACACCACTATGTGGTCAGGGTATTATAAGTTTGTGCTGATGTTTGTAACACCAAAAAATATTGGTCGTAGACCCACCTTATAGTATACCGATCGGCTCAGAATTTTTTTTTATTTCGATTTAACGATGTCCGTCTGTCCGTCCGTCCGACCGTCTGTCTGTCTGTCCATGCAATCTTGTGCGCACTCTACAGGTCGCAAATATTAAGATATTTTGATGAAATTTGGTGAGCTGACTCACATTGTAGAAAATTTTGACACAAGCCCCATTTTAACCCATTCGAATTTCGGATCCAAACAATACACCAGACTGGTGTAGGGCATTGTATAGTCGGCATGCCCGACGTTAACCTTTTTACTCGTTTTAGTATGTCTTGTTTTATTATTATTAATTTGTAAATGCAAAAACATTTGGTACGCAGACCTATGTTGGCCCAAGGACGAACAAGTTTGATTTTGGTGAACATCGGTCCATGTTTAGACCTAGTGCCCATATAAGGGTCCTACCAAAATTATACTGTTTATACGCTGCAGGTCGCAAATATTAAGATATTTTGATGAAATTTGGTACACAGACCTATATTGGCCCAATAACGCAGCCTATTGATTTTGGTGAACATCGGTCCATGTTTAGACCTAGTGCCCATATAAGGGTCCTACCAAAATTATACTGTTTATACGCTGCAGGTCGCAAATATTAAGATATTTTGATGAAATTTGGTACACAGACCTATATTGGCCCAATAACGCAGCCTATTGATTTTGGTGAACATCGGTCCATGTTTAGACCTAGTGCCCATATAAGGGTCCCACCAAAATTATATTGTTTATACGCTGCAGGTCGCAAATATTAAGATATTTTGATGAAATTTGGTACATAGACCTATTTTGGCCCAAGGACGAAGCCTATTGATTTTGGTGAACATCGGTCCATGTTTAGAAATAGTGCCTATATAAGGGTCCCCCCAAAATTGGCTTGGTTACAAACTGCAGGTCGCAAATATTAAGATATTTTAATGAAATTTGGTGAGCTGACTTACATTATAGAAAATTTTGACACAAGCCCCATTTTAACCCATTCGAATTTCGGATCCAAACAATACACCAGATTGGTGTAGGGTATTGTATAGTCGGCATGTCCGACGTTAACCTTTTTACTCGTTTTAATATGTCGTTTGTTTTATTATTATTAATTTGTAAATGCAAAAACATTTTACATATGATTAAAAAACCTTTAATTCCTAATTATAAATATTTTATGTTTTTTAAATCGGTCCATAAATAAAAAATGGCAAGCTTTTAAATTTTCCACATGCCAGAGTTGTCCAACTTTGGAGTCGAACGCCACAGTTTCCAGCTAATCTGTGGACTCGATGGTTAGAAATTATGCTCGAAATTGCTTTAGCTCCGACAGAGTGAAATGTCATAGTAATCCAACCAGACGGTAAGAAATGAAAATTCACTGAAGCACCCATATCTAGCTTAAGTCAACTTTGGAAAAGTTCCATCGCTATTAATTTGGTTAATCTTCAATCGAAATTTATCGTATTCAACTCAGTCAAATTAAAAACATTTCAAAGAAACAAAATAAATTATTGTAAGAAATTACAATGAAAAAATTAAACACACAAAAAAGCATAAAAGACTTCGAAACCAGCGAAAATTTAAAAATTTCGGTAGGCCAAATATGAGCGCTCTTTCATTTGAGTAAAAATTCAGCCAAATTTCGAGCAAACTTAACAATTGTGATTTCAACTTAAGTCAATTGTGGTTACGTCTTTATTTTGAAATAATATTAAAAAATTATAATTTTTTTGTGTAATTTCATACGGTTTTGGATAATTTTTTACTTTCAGCTGTGTAATTTTTGGTTTTACTGGTGGCAACCCTGATTGGAACTTAATGCATCGTTTAATGAAAACTTTGATTTTAAGCTAACGATGGTTGACTTGCAAAATTCAAATGACGACATAGTATTCGCCTTCTAAATATATCTCGGGAAAAACTGTCCTCCAACGGTTCCTATCAGTGTTATCTAGAACGATTTTGACCGTTTGTTAACTTATTTCAGCTTTCCACTGTCAAAATTGTTCGAGATAGCATTGATAGGCATGCCGCACAAAAACAGCTATCGTATGTTTTTTGAATTTAAAGACTGAAGTAAACATGTTACAAACTTATTTAAAGAAACTGTTGAACAAAAATTAAAAAAAATTTTGGTTTTGTTTGATTTTGACTTAATCGAATTGATTCAGATGCAAAAGAACCCAGCAAAAATATGTGTAAGTCATTCAAAACAAACAGCTTTTAAATTGGTTACAATGGTGCGATAAGTTCTCTTTTTCTGTTTCGAATGTATGTGCTTTAAAACAACTTTCTAAAATGTATATATAATGTTGTTTTTTTCTTTGTAAATGCATTTGTTTGTAAATGACGAATTTATTAGAGATTCCATTTTTTATCCCTAAAAAAAACAAAATAGTTAATTTTATTAACGTACTTTATTTATTTACGATTACTTACAAATTTTCTAAAAAGAGAAGGAAATAAAGAATTGGATCCCATTGAATCTCCTGGACTATGACCCAAATATGAATTCTTCTTTTCAATAATGCAAATATATAAAAGTTAACAATTGAAATGTATTGTTAAGGCTCTATGAAGTCGCTCGCGTGCTTTTGCACCGTGCACCAAAGAAATATGTTAATAAAATTTGTCGCAATGGTTCTCGGATTCTTTAATGAATTTAAAGCTAAAATTTCAATCATAGATATGCGGCTTAAAGCCTGGATCAGCCAGACGTAAATGTAAACGTATCTCTGCATAGCTGAATTAATAAGTTAAATAAGAACAGAAGATGTGCTGTGTTTTTTGTTTCATTCTTATGCATTCAATATAGAGCAAACATAAATATACAACGAAAATCTATTCACAACAGATTTTTGTTGTGTATTTACGTTTGCTCTATATGAGAATGAAATAAAAAACACAACACATCTCCTGTTCTTATTTAAATTATTAATTCAGCTATGCAGAGATACGTTTACGTTTACGTCTGGCTGATCCAGGCTTCAGCAATTTTATAATGATACCCTTATTATTTGTTAAAAGAAAAAAATTGTATATATATGAAAAAATAGTTTCCTAGTACGCTTTAATATTCTGAAAATTCCTTGAGTAATGTTTTTAAAAAAATTAATCAGAGGGTTACATATAATTTAAATATGCCAAGTTTTTAGGATGTAGATTATCTTTAAACTTAGTTTAACGCAGTTTATAACTGGAATACTGCTTCTTAAATCTATTTTAATTTCTTGCAATGAAGACATAAATTCTAAACGAGAAAAATTGTTCAGGCAAATTTTTGTTAATAAACTGAAATGGCTGATATAATTCGTTTTCGGTTTTACTAAACCAAGTTTAACTGACATCCCAAAAACTCGTTCTTAGTGTATTAATCTTATTTAATTCAATATCGTATCTTTTTTGAATTTAAAGACTAAAGTAAACATGTTACAAACTTCTTTAAAAAAAAACTATTGAACAAAACTTTAAAAAAAAATTTGATTTTGTCTGATTTTGACTTAATCGAATAGAATCAGATAAAAGAAGTGTTTCCTTAATATTGCCCTACAAATAATAACAAATTGAAGCTTTTGTTACACAATAGGTTCAGAAATGGGTTCTGTAAGGACTAAACATTAAAATTACCTCTAAAATATGCTATTTCATACATTATAAAAAGCATATTTAAATCACTTTCAAAAATGTATTATATTATATATTATAAAGAGTACTTCTAAATCACTCTTAAAATGCAAACAAAATGTACTCGTATTGATGTGATGAAAATGTATACCTAAAAAACCATACTTTATTAACATTATGTATGTACTTTTAAATTACTAACAAAATGCTCAAGTTAAACTACTGACAACATGGGACACCACGTGTAAAATAAATCAGTGTTAGAGCTAAATTGTAACTACTCCACAATCAGTTGATGCTATTCGGAGTGCTTTTAAAATAAAGTTTTTGTAATGACTTTTTTTGCTGGGAAGTGTTTCCTTAATATTGCCCTACAAATAATAATAGATTGAAGCTTTTGTTACACAATAGGTTCAGAAATGGGCTCTGTAAAGGCTAAACATTAAAATTGCCTCTAAAATATGCTATTTCATACATTATAAAAAGCACATTGAAATCAATTTTAAAAATGTATTATATTATAAAGAGTACTTCTAAATCACTCTAAAAATGCAAACAAAATGTACTCGCATTGATGTGATGAAAATGTATACATAAAAACCATACTTTTATTAACATCATGTAATCACTTTTAAATTACTAACAAAATGCTTTAAATGAACTAGTGACAACATGGGACTACACGTGTAAAATAAATCATTGTTAAAGCTAAATTGTAACTACTTCACAATCAGTTGATGCTATTCGGAGTGCTTTTAAAATAACTTTTTTGTAATGGATTTTTTTGCTGGGTATTCCTTTCATCGCAGATTATTTATTAACGAAATCGTGAAAAAAGAGAAATTTCAACTTTAAATAAAAGTATAGGGAATATTATCGCAGCTGTCAAAACGTGGAATGTATCAACAGAAAGGGCATATTTCATCATTTTAAAATGCTGCAAAAAATAGCGTTATTACTTTAAATTTTGTATTTTTTTCCAAAAAGTTTATTAAAAAATTTAATTTTCCTACAAAAACGTTTTTGCAAATATTTCGTAAACTATATATATTTCGTAAACTATATGCTCGTTGCTATAGCTAACTTCAAAAGTCTAAGGCCATATTCGTGATCTACGTCCCAAAGTCTATTAGAAATGATGTGTCGCAATGGCTGCAACTCCGATGCATAAAATTTTTCTTATTTTGTTGTACTCTGTACTGTTGTGTATGCAACGACTATATAATTAAAAGACTATCCAACTCTGTTAAATCACTCTCTTCTTAATTTATATCGAAAATTCAGCCATAAGAATTACACACGTCTGCGAAGGCTAACATTTTCGATACAAATTGGTAATGTTCGAAATGGGCGATGAAAACCGCCTTTTAATTCTTATGGCTCAATTTTTCGATACAAGTTAAGAAGAGAGTGATTTAACAGAGGTAGGAAGAGTTTAATTATATAGTCGTTGGTTGTACACTCAAAAAAAAGTCAGTAAAGTCAGCAAAAAATGTTGCTGTGATTTTTACCAAAAAAATAGTAATCTCAGCAACAGTTTTGCTAACAATTATTCGATTGTAAATGAAAAAAATCCTTGCTAAAATCACTAAAGTTTTTGCTGAATATTGGTAGACTGAAAAAAAACTCAAAAAACTTGTAGCGAAATTTTTCATCGCCTCTTTCGAACATTAACAGAAGAGAGTGATTTAACAGAGGTAGGGACAGTTGGATAGTAGTATATAGTCGTTGATTTTACCACACGCTGAAAAAAAACGGCCAAAACAGGCTGTCCATTGTTGGTATATATATTACCATATACAGATATGGACATGGAAATAGGACACTTTTATATGTTAAGAAACATAATTATTTATTTTGAAAAATAAAACAAAAATAAAATTTTTTATTTCATATACGAGAAGTGTTATTATTAATGATTGTAATTCATTCTTTATTTAAATAAAAATCCTTCAGCTATTTTATATATGTTGGTAAATATGTATAAACTAATAAAAATACCTGGACTTCTAAATAGGACATATTTTATATTTTTACAAAAAACCGTAAATTTTTTGGGTTTTTAAAACAATTATTATTTTTTTAGCGTTAATATTACACTAATATTTTGTGCTGTATCCATTATTATCAATAACCGCTTCGCATCTTCTTTGCATACTCTCAACTAATCTCTGGAATCTTTCTTTTGGTATAGAATACCAGGCTTCTTGAATACCAGCCCAAAGTTCGGTGAAATTTTTGTAATTGTTTTGAGAAACTTTTGTTTTTACATCATTCCATAGATTTTCTATTGGATTAATATCCGGACTTTGGGCTGGCCAGTCCAAAACCTTAATTTGTTCTTGTAAAAACCAATCCTTCACTATGTTTGACGAATGCTTCGGATCATTGTCTTTCATAAATGTCCACTTGAATGGCATATTTTCATAGGCAAATGGCTCCATAACATTCTTAAGAATGCTCAAATATTGAAACCTGTCCATTTTGTCCTCTACTTTTATGATAGGCCCAACACCACGCCAGAAAAAGCCCCCATACCATAATATTACCCCCACCGTGTTTCAAGATCTTCTGAGTGTACTTAATGTTTAAAGCCTGGTTTTTTTGGCGGTGTACAAATATTCTACCAACTGATTTACCATCGTTTCATCGCTCCACATTTTTCCAAAAGGACAACTCATTTCCTTTGTGGGTTTTAGCAAAATCAATAAGTTTCTTAATATTTTTTCTTGAAAGAAGAGGCTTTTTTCTACTTATTCGTCCAAATAAGTTTGCTTCATTCAGTATTCTTCTTACTAACCTGTCTGCCTCTTGAACGTTGAATTTTTTCTGATTTTATTATTTATTTCATGGGAGGACATAAAAGGGTTGAGTTTGCTTTTGCGTACTACAGTCCTGTCCATATAAGTTGTAGTTTTACGACTGATTGGCTTACGTTCTTTATTTTGCGTATGATATTTCTTGTCGGCAGCACATAGACGAATAGCATTGTATACCATATTTCGCGAACACTTTACTATTTTAGCAATTTCAGTTGGAGATTTCATCTCGTTCTGGAATTGAGATATAAGTCTTCGTTTTTCTGGATTACAATGTTTTCCACGTCCCATATTGGTACAATTAGAAAAGAATTTACTTATTTCAAACGCAAATTATGAAAAGAAAATTATTACTAAGTGCATCGAGTAAAATTTTGACAATTATTGCAAGTGTCCTATTTTTATGTCCAAGTCAAATATGAACAAAGTAAAGTAAAAATTGTTGTAAATATTTGCATGTTTTAAATATTGCAAAGTTTTACATATAATCTGAGACTACTTGATTATTAAGAGAAATGCATGCAGATAATGTTGTATGAAGTGTCCTATTTCTATTTATGTCCATAGCTGCAGTCACGAAGCTAGGAATTTATTCTTTTCGAATTTTTTTTTTTTTTTGTTTGCTGGGGAAGCTTATAAAAGTTAAAAAAAAATCGTTAAAGTACCTTTTTCCAAAAAAAATTCCTTTTTCCAAAAAAAATACCTTTTTCCAAAAAGTACCTTTTTCCAAAAAAGTACCTTTTTACAGAAAAAGTACCTTTTTCCAAAAAAAAGTACCTTTTTCCAAAAAAAAGTGCCTTTTTCCAAAAAAGTGCCTTTTTCAAAAAAGTACATTTTTCCAAAAAAAAGTACCTTTTTCCACAAGAAGTACCTTTTTCCAAAAAAGTACCTTTTTCCAAAAAAAGTACCTTTTTCCAAAAAAAGTACCTTTTTCTAAAAAAAATTTAACTTTTTCCAAAAAAATACTTTTTCTAAAAAAATTTAACTTTTTCCAAAAAAAAGTACCTTATCCAAAAAAAGTACCTTTTTCCAAAAAATGTACCTTTTTCCAAAAAAAAATACATTTTTCCAAAAAAATACCTTTTTCCAAAAAAATACCTTTTCCAAAAAAGGACCTTTCCCCAAAAAAAGGACCTTTTTCCAAAGAAAATAAATTTTTCCTAAAAATAACTTTCAAAAAAAGTACCTTCTTCCAATAAAGTTCTTTGTAAAAATAAAGTAACTTTTCCAAAAATTTCGCTTTTTCCAAAAAATTCCATTAAAAAAATATAATTTCACAAAAAGTACTTTTTTTCCTCCCCCCACGGATATCTCCACTAAAACAAGGTTTCTTGATATTCGGCATAGACGTCCGCTAAGACGGAATTTTTAGAAATTCCTACCGGAATTTCCAGGTACCATGAAATAACTCCCAAATGAAATAAGACCCAAAACAAAACTGAAATAACTCCCAAAAATTTTCAATACAATTTGGGACTTATTTCATTATGAAATAAGTCCCAAAGGATTTATTTCATTTTGAATATCATTTTATCATTGGGAGTTATTCAGTTCTGTTTGTTGTTTTATACCGCATTTATACCTGAGCAAAAACTACCTGTTTTTTGTCTCTTGTAGTTTTTAAATTGTCAAATCGCATCCAAAAAGCAAGCAAAAACTAATTTTCTACAAAAACTAGGTGGTTTTTGCTCAATATAAATGCAGTATTTTACAGTTGATTTTTTTTTGATAACTTCTCTATTCAAATCCATTATATTTATTCGTTAGTATGAAGACTAAAGGGAATACCTCTTGAAAATCAATTATATTTTTAAACAATTGTATTAATTTTTAAAATGTATAATCTGGTTGAAGAAAACACCACTGGCGATAATTCGGTTTGGACGAGCGATTTTTAAACCAACCCAAGTTTTCGTTGTGGCACTTTTTGCAACTACTTTTTAACGTTTCTAAAATCACGGAGTTATAATTTTAAAAAATACAGTCAGTTTAAATTTTTTACTACAAAATTTTCGAAATGGAGTTAATTTTTAAAATGTATAAAGTAGTTGAAAAAAGCGGCGCAGGCGAAAATTTGGTTTGGTTTAAAAAATCGCGCGATTTTTAACTCCATTTCGAAAATTTTGTGCTAAAAATATTTCTGTTTAAGCACAAAATTTTAATCGCACACACAATATGTGTAATTCTAAATTAGAAGTGCCTTTTTTACAATATATGCGTATTTTTTGGGTAAAAATGTGTACACAAGATTTTTAAAAATTCGATGTCTAAATTTAAGCATTTTGCGTAACATTACATAAAATTTTACTGACTTTTTGCAGCGAATTTACAAACATTTTTAAAGTGTATTTATTAAATAAATAGTATTCGATATTTTTCAATTGGGAATTATTTCCTTTCTGTTGGGACTTATTTCATTGGGAGTTATTTAAATTTTTTTGGGACTTATTACTACTTTAGAAAATAACTCCCAAATATTGGGACTTATTTCATTTTTCTCTTTGGGAGTTATTTCATTTTTTGCAATTGGGAATTATTTCATTTTCGTTTGGGCTTATTTCATTGGGAGTTATTTCATTTGGAGTTATTTTATTGGGACTTATTTCATTTGGGAGTTATTTCATGGTACCGAATTTCCAAATATAATCGGCATAGACGTCCCCATAGACGGTCTCACAAATTGGAAAAGTGTCCCCCTTAATTGCCTGCCCAAACCACTGGAGATAAGAAGTTGAAATTTGGCATAAAGGTTCCTCCACTGTAGTAGACATCGACTAAGGTTGTATTTTTGGAATTCTTTACAGGAGATCCCAAAAGAGGGATGTTTCCTCCTTGACGGCCTGCCCAAACTGCTGAAACTATGTAGCCGAAATTCGGTATGTGAGTTCCTCCTTCTGTGTAGGCGTCCGCTTAGACGGAATTTTTGAAATTCCTATCGGGAGGGAGATAAGGGGAAGAGTATTCTCCTTGATGTTCTGCCCAATCCCTTCTGGCCAACCTATAATTTTAAATATGTATTCCCTGGAGTAGGACTAACACACCGGCAACGTAATTTTTCTATTTTGGAACAGAAACATAGTAAAAATGTGGGTTGAAAGGCAAAAATGTCCCCAATAACGGCCTGCCCAAACCGCTGAGGCAATGAAGTTGAAATTTGGTATGAATGTTCCTCATCCATCGCAGACAGCCGCGAAGATCGAATTTTTGTAAATTCCTAAAGGGAGGGGCAAAAAGAAGAAAGCCTCCCCTTGGTGGCCTGCAAAAACCCCTTCGGCTAGAAACCTGAAATTTAAAATGTGGGTCCCTGGAGTAAGGGCTAACTTATTAGAAAGATACTATTTTGAATTTTGGACAGGGTCGTTATAAAATAGGGGCTCAAAAAGGGAAAGTGGCGCCTTAACGACCTGTCCAAACTGCTGGAACTAGGAAGCTGAAATTCGGTACTTAGGTTCCTCTTCCAGCCTAATTCCAACCGGGAGGGACAAAAAAGAAAAAATGTCCCACTTGACAGCCTGCTCCCCCACCAACCACGAATACGACTTATCTATAATAAATTTACCTTAACAATTATTTTACCTTAGCAACAAATATTTTGTTTTATTTTATATAAAAGAAATTTAATTCTAACCTTTAAGGCACGCAAACAACGTAGCGCCCGCTAGTTTTTATATATAGAAGTTTTATTTTATGTATTTCTTTGCTTAATTAAAATTTAGAATTTTCACAAGTGTGTTATTTGTTTATCATTGCACCAGATGTCCCTTTTACAATTTTAATAGTAAAAAGAGAAGTTAATAGTAGACAGAGGCAGAGCATTTTATAAAAATATATGTATAAGAACCCAAAAATATCTGTAAGGGCCTAAAGGTTTTTAAAACTTGTTTAATATTACAACTAATTTCTAACGCATTTTCTAAGTTATAAACTAAATTATATATTTCAAGTGTAATTCGATTTCTAGGTGATTTCGATTTTCAAAAATTTCAGTTTTTTGTCAATATTTAAAATTTTATGTAATCCATTTGTGATATGGAGTGTCTTTAGAGATATGTTGGTAAAAAATGGATTAAAAACTTTAAATACTGTATCTCATAGTTTTGTTACTTGATTTTAACAGTGAAATTATATTTTAATATTTTTGGACAAATTTTTAATTTATTTGTGCGGTTTCCTTGTTCGATATTACTTTTAAAAGGTCCCAGCAAAAAAAACCTTGAAAGTAATGCTTTACAAACTACTCCTTCAACTGCTTCACAAGTATCTGTTAGTGTATTTTTACTGCCTTTTTAGAAGTTATTCTGAACAACATCAACAAATCACTTCTTTCATTGCTTCTAAAGTATCTGTTAGTATATTTTTACAGCTTTTTTACAATTACTTCTGAACAACATCCAAAAAATCACTTAAGTATTGCTTCTAAAGAGTAATTGCTCTAAAAGTGATCGTAAAAAGTGATTTTCGTATCATTTGCCATCTCCAAACTGAGATCGCGGGTTCGATTCCCGGCGGGACCAATATTTTTTTTATTTTTTCCCATTTTTTTTTTTATTCTATTAATTTTTTTTTAATATTTATAACTAATTTGTTTAAATTCAATATTTTTTTAATTTTTAAAAATACCCGAGTAAAAAAAGTTAGATGTTATAAAATACAAACATATCTTTTTTTAATATAGCCTAAAATACAATTTGGTCCGAAAAATGGTGGATCGTTCTGTATTAATTTAGATTCTCCTTGGATTTAATAAGATCAATTACGATCCGAAAAATGGGTTTATCTAATTATATGAAATTAGATTTAATACAAAAAGTTACATTTTATTTGATACTATTAGATATAAATAATTCATTCAGAGATCGCTCAGATTGCATTAAATGGTCTATTCTATTGAAATTACTTTTTGATTATGATTATGTCACATCCAATTTTAGATAATTAGATAAACCCATTTTTCGGATCGTATTTGATCATATTAGATACAAGGGGGATATAAATTAATTCAATACGATCCACCATTTTTCGGATAAAATTTTATTTTGGGCGGCATTAAAAAAAGATATGATTGTATATTGTACCTCATTAATTTTTTTAATAGGCTATGTATATTAGACCTGGCGTTAAAAACTTTTTTTTGAAACTTGAATGTGGGTAGCGATAAAAATATGCGATTTGATGCCAAAATTGATGTAGCAAATTTTCAGGCTGATCGGAGGGTACCAACCCGTGCCACAATGAGGTCAAAGGTCAAAATTTTGAAAAACCACCCAAATACTGTAAATATAATGTTTTTTCTTTAATTTTTATTTAATAGGCTTATTATTTTTATTTTAAAACATTGAAGATTTTGTATAGGCTGGGAAGTCCTTACGGTAGCCCTCTACAATTTGTAACAAGTACTGTTTATCGTCTTCGTTGTATGTTAAGCATCTGTTATAGTCAGTTATTAGTTTGACTTTTCTTTCGGCGGCATCATTCACAACAGTAATGCATTTTACGATTTGCCCCCCTTTACAAAATGCTTCGCTCTTAGGCCAGTTTGACGGATCAAAGCGTAAGAAATCCGTAGAAATTTCCAGACGAGAAAAAAAAATTTTTTTTGTTTTAGGAGCTTAAATCCTTGGATGTGAATAATTGTAATTCATCAACGCTTGCACACACTTTTTTAGAAGGGAAAATATCAAAATCATCACCGATATGATTGTCTTCATCGGAATTTATTTGCAACGCCAAAACCATCTTTTCCTTTATTTTTGAGTCTACATGTGGATCAAAAAAGGCAAGTGCAACTGCTTCCTCTGATAAATACCACAGGTGGTTCCGAATTTTTTCCAAAAGCACTGTAGATATTTTTTTATCAAAATACCCAATAATCCCCTTTATTAGTTGCATATCTCTATTTGGCGCTTCAACTGCATTTGCGGTTCTAAACCAGTATGGGATGTAGAGACTTACTAAGAAAATGCACGTATTACGAATTCCATTCAACTGACTCGCAGACATTTTAAAGTGCTCGTTAAAAATATACATTTTGGGACAATAGATGGCCTTGGACATGAATCTTGCATGAGATGTCGCTCCAGGTGCACGAAATGTGAAATTGGGAATGCTATCACCAAGAAAAATAAATGCAAGTTGTAAGAGTTCTCTATAATCATGCCGAATGTGGACTTTCGCTAAATATTCAAGACAATCGCGTTCCTCGACAGATATGACACTCAAAACTTGTTCATCCTGCATACAAGTGCTGTATCCCTTTGAATTTAGTGTGCTCCATTCCCGTGCAAAACGTTCAAAAATCGCCACCTCTGGACCACTTGATTTTCCGAAATTGATTTCAAATACAGCTCTTAAGAGAATTTCTGCAATATGGTGGCGACATGGTAACCACAATAAGCTGCGTTCCAGTTTGCGTTCCAATAAAGTTCCAGCACCACTATGAGAGCCAGTATTTGCAGCAGTTGTATCGAAACATATCATTTCTAATAAATTCAGCATATTCATTTTTAACAAATAGTCGTAGACTGATTGAGCGACTACAGCACCAGTTCCATCTTCAATGATGGGGATAGCTATTAATTTTTCAACGTTCTCCGACGTGAGCACAATAGCCAAGCGATCAACTTTATTTTTTCCAGCAATTGCGGGTAGTAGCTTTCCGTCCCAATGCAAAACAAATGTTTCAGGTATCTAAAAAAATCTTAAGCTCAAAGCAAAATTTATAACTTGGTCAAAATAAAAAAACTTACCTTGAAATTTTCAACAATTTCTTTGCCATGACGCCGACGATATTTTTTACGTTGTTCACGCAAACTTGTGCAATTCAGGACAAGATCCTCAATATTGTGACCCAACGCTTTGGCAGTTGCACTGATAAAGTGTATAGCTAATGGAGATGACATATTGCCAGCATCCATACAAGCCAGCATTCTGTCGTCAATAAAATTCTTTTTTCCACGTTTTCGAATTGGCTTACTGGAGCAACTTGGAATGTTGTCAGTCTGTTCTACATCCATCGCCTGCACATCATCTCCCGATTCATCACTCTCAAATTCAACATGTTCCATAGTCAAGTCTACATATGAAATTAAGTGAACAGCAAAAAAAAATTGACACTTTGCTTCCAAATACTACATAATAATTACCTGAAGTGCCTTTTCATTTTTCATAATTTTCTTTTCGACGTTTTTCATCTTCCAATCTTTGTGCCTTTCTTTTTTCTTTATTTGTGACATTTTGATCGACACAAGTCATGCTACCAACACGCCCATTTTCTCGCTGCTTTATTAAGAAGTCTCTATCTTCCTGTATACTTATAAGCTTCAGAGCGTCGACGTGGGCAATGTCAAATAAATTGTTTAAATTTTCCTTAAAGTAATTTTCTTTTTTGCGATGACTTGGGAACGGAGATTTACATACTTTTTGGACTGTTCTCCACTCTTCATAAAGTTTAATGACTTTTGCAGCACATGTTCTTTGATCTGGCGTTGGAATTCTAGCTTTTTCCCAAAAAGGCAATATTTCATTTAACACTAATCTTGCACTTTCTTTAACTGTTTTCTTTTCACAACGCACATTATAAAAAAACACTGAAGCACTTGCTGCTTTGATGGTAATTTCACACCAACTATTTTAGGTACACATTTACCAATCAAGTACACATTTGTGTCAGCAGATCGAAGCCGTTCAAACGATAAATTTTTTTTCTGAGCCATGGAATTACGTAAAGTTACACAATATTTTATTTTACAATAAACTTCACTTTTCTCAACAATATTTAAATTCGCAATGACAAAATTTTACATATTCATATCAACAGCATCGCTATGTGCTCAGTAGCAGAGCGGAAAAAACGGTACTTTTAGACAAAAATGCAGTTGACGACAGCTCAAAGCTAGGAATATTGAGGATGTTTAAAAAACAGCTACGTAAAAAATTTACCGTTTTTTCAATAATAGTTGTTGGTAGAAATACATATCGTTACCTGAAATGCAAAAGGGCGTAACAAACATATTCATTATTTTACAAGAAAAGCAAAAAAAAAACTTTCCGACATTTTACGAAATTAAGTAATGAAATCAAAACTTTTTATTGTAGAAGGCTATAATTTTGCGGAGAAAGGAAGCTTAATTATGTGCTTCATAATCAATGAAAAAAAATTAAAATTTTCTACAGTAAAACCAAATTAAGAAGAAGAGCGAAAAGTTGGTTGTTTAGAATTTCGCTTATAAAATCTTTATTTTTGATATCAGGACACGTAGTTTAATGTCGTGCACCATAATCAGTCAAAAACTTACACCTTCTTCCATTTCAGGTAACGATATATATTTTGTAAGCATATTTTGAATTTTATAAATATTTTTTTCTTACTATAATAGCAGAAACACCATACATTTTTACAACTGAGAACTTAAATAAAAACTATAATGCATACATATATTTGTTTTTGCTTCTGGTGCCATTGCCCAGCAAAATAGTGGCAATGACACCTCATTGATGTCTGCATTACCAATAATGATATAGCATTACCTTTTGCATTATTTTGTAATATAACATAATGACTTGTTAATAACGGCCTATTGTAGACATTGCTTTTAAATAAAAAATAATGGCTTACTCGCAATAGTTTAAATAAGTACTTTTTATAAAGTTAAATTTTATACATTTTTATTTATTATATGTAAATATGTTTTGTGTTAAAATTTTTATGACGAGTTCTAAAATTACACAATAGCAAAAACTTTAATTTCTCTGAATGTATTTTCTGAAGCTAATATTATTTGTGTAACTCCTTATTTATAAGAATCAAGTAAGCAGTCGGATAACCATTTATAATTCAACTTTTCGTAACCATTTGTGTAACCATTTATTATTCAAAATCTCATAACTACTTACTTTTCATTTTTTAGTAAGCGAGCGGGTAAGCGTGACTACTTATAAAAACGACCACGCCAAACAAAAATAATGAGTTTAGGCGCCAAAAAATAAGTTGTGCGGAGCTATGAATTTCTATTATATAATTACTTATTTGGTAATGAAAGATTTTGCTGGGTATATACTTAAGCATTAATACTACTATTAACTAATTTACAAGTTATAAATGATATTCTAATTTAAAGAAGTTTTATTTTTGGTATTTCTTAATAAAAAAAATTATAAAATGCAAAAAAAATAGAGTATTTTGGTGGTTTTTTTAAATTTTGACTTTTGACCTCATTGTGGCACGGGTTGGAACCACCCGATCAACCTGCTACATCAATTTTGGCATCAAATCGCATATTTTCATCGCTACCCACAATCAAAATTCCAAAATATAAAAAACCCCATATTAGCTACGCCAGGTCTAATGTATATATAAAAAACGAGTAAAAAGGTTAAAGTCGTGCATGCCGACTATACAATACCCTACACCAGTCTGGTTAAAAGCCAACTAATGTTTGGATCCGAAATTCGAATGGGTTAAAATAGGACTTGTGTCAAAATTTTCTATAATGTGAGTCAGCGAACCAAATTTCATTAAAATATCTTAATATTTGCGACCTGCAGTTTGTAACCAAGCCAATTTTTGGGGGACCCTTATATGGGCACTAGGTCTAAACATGGACCGGTGTTAACCAAAATCAATAGGCTTCGTCCTTGGGCTGCCATAGGTCGGTGTACCAAAATTCATCAAAATATCTTAATATTTGGGACCTGCAGCGTATAAACCATATAATTTTAGTAGGACCCTTATATGGGCACTAGGTCTAAACATGGACCGATGTTCACCAAAATCAATAGGATTCGTCCTTGGGCCGGCATAAGTCAGTGTACCAAATTTCATCAAAATATCTTAATATTTGCGACCTGCAGCGTATAAACAATATAATTTTGGTAGGATCCTTATATGGGCACTAGGTCTAAACATGGACCGATGTTCACGAAAATCTATAGGCTTCGTCCTTGGGCCAACGTAGGTCTGTGTACCAAATTTCATTAAAATATCTTAATATTTGCGATATATTTGTAGGACCCTAATATGGGCACTAGGTCTAAACATGGACCGATGTTCACCAAAATCAATAGGCTTCGTCCTTGGGTCGACATAAGTCGGTGTACCATATTTCATCCTAATATCTTAATATTTGCGACCTGCAGCGTATAAACAATATAATTTTGGTAGGACCCTTATATGGGCACTAGGTCTAAACATCGACCGATGTTCACCAAAATCAATAGGCGTCGTCCTTGGGCCGACATAAGTCGGTGTACCAAGTTTCATCAAAATATCTTAATATTTGCGACCTGTAGAGTGCGCACAAGAATGCATGGACAGAAAGACAGACAGACGGACGGACGAACGGACATCGTTAAATCGAAATAAAAAAAATTCTGAGCCGATCGGTATACTATAAGGTGGGTCTAGGACCAATATTTTTGGTGTTACAAACATCAGCACAAACTTATAATACCCTGACCACATAGTGGTGTAGGGTATAAAAAATGGCGCTAGACTATCAATCGTGAGATAGCAAGTTCGATATTCGATGGCGGCAATAAAAAACTTTTGTAAAATAAAAAAACCTATTTTTTTTAGTGAAGAATGTTGAAGTTGGAGTACTCCTCTCCTATGACAACTCAACTCATTAGTGTTTATGTTAAGAAAGAAGTACATCTAGATCATCAACTATAGTGCTTTTTCTACTGCTTCGGCATCTCTTTTTTTGATGGGGTTTTATTACAATTTTATAGATTATCGGAAAGGTTAAATATTAAAAGTAAATTACATCATTATTATTTTGATTTGCAATGGAGTGCGCCATTCCAATATGATCTTAGACTAATTTCAAAGCGCAACAATAATTTCAAGCCCGATGGTTCCAACGCGAAATTCAAGTAAAATTCCAGAGGATTTTGCAAATCTAGCTCGGTTTTTTATTTTATGACCTCTTGAAATATCTGTGTGGCGCGAAAGCCCAAAAATGTTGCATATTTTTAGAGTTATAAACTCTCTCGCGTTCACGAATAAGTTAAATTTAAATGTTCTTTTCGGTTCCTTTATTTTATTCGGAATTATCAAACAAACCACTGACGTAATATAATCTTATACTGATAGAAAAATCCTAAAAAAATAGCAAAATTAGTAAATCCTTTTTGCTAAATATTAGTAAGATATGTACAGCAAAAATGCAACTGTTTTAGTAATATTTGAGTTAAATATCATTTAATTGAATTGCAAATTTACCTTGCTAATATTGGCTAAAAAAATATTGCTGAATATTAATAGAAAAAAGCAGTAAAGAAATTGTTTTATATTCAAAAGTTAATTTATGTTTAAACCTAATTGAGTTGAATACAAATAATGAACTCTCCTGCTACAATAAACAGAAATATTTACTAGAAAATAGTAGACTTCTTTCTGCAGTGCAGATTTTATTCGCATTAAGAAAATCAAAAAAAAAATAATAAAAATTGAAAATTCTTTGTGATGGTTTAGTCGACTAATTTCCAGTAAATTTTTTGCTGATTTTATCAGGGTAAATTGTCAATTTCGATTAACAAAAATATAGCTGATCCCAAGGTGGTGGAATCTAGGAGTGACAGCCGAGATTCCACCACCTTGGGAACAGGCGTGTGAATTATGGCAACAGATTGATGTCATAACTGAGCAGTTAAAAACCAAAAAAAAAAAAAACAATTAATATATAAAAAAATATATATAGGTATATATAAAATGTAAAAATTAAAATCTATTACGAATTAAACACATGCATAAAAAAATAAAAATTTTTTTATTATTTTCTTATGGATTACAAAAAACTATAATTAAAAACACACACACTTATTTCCAAAAAAAATTAAATTTTCTTTTGAATTATTGTATCACTAGATACAAAATATAATTATTAATTTAAAGAAAAACAAAAAAAAAACTTGAAAAAGAAAAAGACTTGAAGAAAAAAAAATGACAACACAAAAATAATCAGCTGTTATATGAATGTAAAATATAATAGTGTTATATTTTTTTGAGTAATCGGTACCCATATAGTGAAAATTGACACAGGGTGCACACAAAATATTAAAACTAAACGAAATATTGTAGAGTTGTATTTTTTCCAATAATCGGTACCCATATGGTACAAATTAAGTACAAGGTACTGTTGGGCAGGGTGACTCCCTTTCCAAGCAAATGAAAAATCCCCGTTGAGGAAAAAACGCTAAGGGTTGTTTTTTCTAATAAAAATTAAAGCTTCTTGCTTTATTGATGAGTATTCTTAGACTAACTTAACTTTATTATTTACAAAAAGTATTTACAAAAAAAAGGCGCTATTCAAGTAGCGGATTAAATTCAGTTCAAGGGGAACATTTAGAGAATATTAGAATAATTAAATGAGAGAAAAAGCAAATACTGGTTTTTTAAGAGAAAAAATATAAATATATATATATACAAAACCATAAGGTTGAACACGGTTCAACATCCTCCCGCGCGAAGATGTTGGTGACAACAGTAGACGTTTCATACTCTAGATAGGACCCATTCAAAATTGATCGTTTCATCTTCGGGATGGTTTTCTTGGGATGAATCCTCGAATTCTTAATAAGAGAAGCAAGCATCGGACTACTACATCGATTGTACGGCAAGTGACAATGCCAGGGTGTGCGTGGGGCAGCATCGTTTCAAAATGTTGAACTAATTGCATTTTTGATAGGTGGTGGGACTGTGATTGCGTCATCCCGCAATGGAAGTCGCCATAGTAGCGGTGCTGCTCACACGTGGGGGCGACTTAGAAAAACGTTCCATTTCTTCACCCTGATAAAAATTAATGCACAATTCGCATCGAGGTATGATGATGGCTAGAGAGGATGAAAAGAAAATATATATATACTGTGCTATTAGAAATTTTGTTTAGCGACTTTTTCTATTGTTTAACATGGCTTTCAATTTTTAATCTGGTGGATTAATTTGGAGATTTTCGTGAGGTTTCTCGGAGATGGTATTAGATATGGGCAAAAGACAAAGTTTGGCAATCGAGCGCATTATAGATCCATTTTGTGTTTTGATCTCTGCTACTCGTACTTTGCTGTCTTTTCCATATATTACTTTGGTAATGCGTCCCAGACGCCACTCGGTAGGTGGTAGTAAATCATCTTTCACGATGACGAAGTCGTTTGGTTTTATGTTGTGTTGTTCAATTTTCCATTTGACTCTTCGTTGAAGTTCTGTAATGTATTCGTTTTTCCAACGACGGGCAAAGATATGTTGAAGAGCCTTTAGACGGTTCCAGCGTTTAATGAAACTTAAATTTTCTAATGGTGGTTCTTCAGGGGCTTCAGGCGGGGCGATAAGTGGTGCACCTCTCAAGAGATGACCTGGAGTCAAAGGAAGTAATTCAGATGGGTTTTCAGTCAATGAGGACATTGGACGGGAATTCAATACAGCTTCAATTCTGATTAACATTGTTGAAAATTCTTCAAACGTAAAGTTGAGATTACCAGCTACCTTTTTCAGATGAGATTTCATGCTTTTTACAGCAGCCTCCCAGAGGCCTCCCATGTGGGGTGCATAAGGTGGGATAAACGACCATGTGAATCCGTGGGCACTATATTTTTCTACTAAGGCCCTCTCCGTTGTTTTCAAAAATTCATTATGAGTTTTAAGTAAGGCGAGACTAGCTCCAAGAAAGTTTCGACCATTATCAGAAAACATAGTTTTTGGGAAACCCCTACGCCCGGTAAATCTGTCAAAGCAGGCTATAAATGCGTCCGTAGAAAGATCTGAGCAGGCTTCCAAATGAACTGCTCTTGTAGAGAAGCATACAAATACGGCTGCATAACCTTTAATCAATTTGGCGTTTCTTAAATTTGATGATTTTATGTTGAACGGGCCAGCGAAATCAATACCGGTGTATGTAAAGGGCAGCGAAAAAGTTACTCTTTCAGGGGGGAGTGCGGCCATTATTTGATTTTGAACTTTATGCTTGTAAATAGTGCACGTTTTACAATTTCGAATACATTTTCGTACTAGATTTTTAAGTCGAGGGATATAAAACCCTTGTCTTATAGCCCGTAGCATGATGTGATGTTCAGCATGAAGCAGAATCGTATGAGTGTATTCGACGAAAAGAGTAGCAATGCGGGATTTTTCAGGAATTATTACGGGGTGACGTTCTTCAAAACTTAATCCGGAGTAATTAAGTCGACCTCCAACACGTAATAGATTACTTTCGTCGAGAAAAGGACTCAAAGTAAGAAGTCTGCTCTTTTTGCTTATATGGCGTTTTTCTTGCAGGCATTTATACTCCCTGTAGAAGTAGTCCTTCTGAGCAATCGAAATTAGGCGATTTTTGGTGAATCGAATTTCTTCCGTAGTTATAAACTGCTCAGTTTTAAAGGGACGTTTTCGAATGCTATTAATGAAACGAAAACAATAACTTACGACCCTTAGAGCTCGAGCGAAAGATGAAAAGTTTTCCAATATGTCGCAAATGTCACCTGCCTGAAAATGTGTATTTTTGCTGGTTGTGTCTACTGGGGTAGTTTTTAGATGAAAAGTTGATATCTTTTTGGTTTCTAAATCTGTTGGATCGAAAGTTCGTGGTTTCGGCCAACTTTCAGTAGGCTGGGTTAGCCAGGTGGGTCCATGCCACCACAATTTACTCTCTATGAGTTCCTGAGCAGTACAACCACGGGTACCTAAATCCGCTGGGTTGTCGTCCGTTTTCACATGTTACCAGTGATTATTACTGGCAATACTAATAATTTTTGTTACACGATTTGCAACAAAGGTTTTCACAGTTTGTGGTGGTTTTTGTAGCCAACCAAGGACTATAGAGGAGTCCGTCCACAAATATAGTTCGTAGGAGAACTTTGCATTTTCCATTAGACCTTTTACTAATTTTAAAAGTAAAACCGCTCCACACAATTCAAGTTTCGGGATTGTAATCTTTTTTATCGGTGCAACCTTGGTTTTTACCACTAGCAAATTGCAGTTGATTTCTCCATCAGATGTAGAAGTTCGCATGTAGACTGCACCACAATAGGCCTTTTCTGATGAATCGCAGAAACCGTGAATTTGTATTTGATGAGTCGGTGTAAAATGTACCCATCTAGGAATTTTTAACGATGAAATTTGTGGTAAATGTTCTAAAAATGTGTTCCAATTTTGGAGTATATCCGGTGGGATACCCTCATCCCAGTCCGCCTTAAGTTCCCATAACTCTTGCATCAAAAGTTTTGCTATTACCACAACTGGTCCCAGCCAGCCTAGAGGGTCAAATAATTTTGCTATAACCGATAAAATCTGCCTTTTTGTAGAGGAGGGCGAAATTTGTTTCGGTTCTACAACATAATAAAAAAAGTCTGATTTCGCATTCCAGCGAATCCCCAAGGTTTTGATGGTGCTGGAATCGTCAAACTTCAAAAAATCTTCGTCAAGAAGATCCTCCCGCGCCAAGTGTTTCAGTAAAAAACTGTCATTGGCTGTCATTTTCTTCATGGGGAAGCCTGCAGAATTTAAAGCCTGAGTTATTTGACTTTGTTTCATTTTTGCCTCTTCAAGAGTATGTCCCCCAGACAAAATGTCATCCACATAAATTTCGCTTTTCAAAATCGTGGATGCCTTTGGATATAAATATTTGCAGTCAGCACTTAACTGCAGTAGAGTTCGTATAGCCAAAAAAGGCGCACAGTTCACCCCAAATGTGACTGTTTTCATTTGAAAAGATTTTACAAAACTATCTGTTTCATTACGGAACAAAATTTACTGATATGGCCGATCAGCTTCGTGAATTATTATTTGGCGAAACATTTTTTCAATGTCGCCTGTGAAAACGTATTTATAATAGCGCCAACTAAGCACTATTTGCATTAAATCGGTCTGAAGAGTTGGGCCTTGATGAAGAACGTCGTTCAATGAAAATCCACTATTCGTTTTCTTAGAGGCATTGAAGACCACCCTAACTTTCGTCGATTTACTTTCGGGTCGAATAACCGCGTGGTGTGGTAGAAAAAACGAAAATTGTTTTTCAGCATTATTTTCATGGTGAGTCACTGGTTCCATTTGATCCAGGTCGATGTATTCTTGAAGAACTTTCCGATATAATTCTTTTAAATCTGGAGTCCTTTCGAGAGTTTTTTCCATTCGAAAATATTGACCCAGAGCGCTAGTTTTTGATTGACCCAAAAATATTTCACTTGGATACTCTTCTTTAAAAGGTAAACGTACCACATAACGCCCATCCGACTGCCTGATAGTAGATGTTTTGAAAAGATTTTCGCAAAAGTTATCAGCTTCAGTTATGGCACGGTCTTTTTCGACCTCTTCAAGTTCCCAGAACTTTTTTATTTGATCGTGAAGAAGATCATCCGAAGTAGAAACGGTAGTAGAAAACGCATTTATTTCACTTATATCATCTGGGCCTGACAAGTACCAACCAAAATGTGACTCTCTCGCCTCCAAGTTTTCTAATATATTTTGTCGCACTCCCTTAAGGTTAATAAAAGGTAAAAAACGCTTCCTATTATCATATCAATAGCGGCAGGTTGATAGAAATGTGGGTCGGCTAGTGTTAAGTTTTTGATTTCCGCATAATTTCGAAGTTTAATGGGACGGGAGGGCAAAACATTAGCTAATTTGGGTGCGACAACGGCTAAGATTTTTATTCTAAAATCAGAAATTCTCGATTTTACGGTAACATAGCATTTACCTTTAGAACTACCCACTACCATTCCACCAAAACCTGATATTTGATGACAATGTTTCTCGAGGGGTATTGCAAGCTTTTGCTGAATACGTGTAGTAATCAAACTTCTTTCTGCTGCTGCATCTAACAGAGCTCGAATAGTAAATAATTCTCCAGAATTTTCTATATGAATCAGCGCTGTCGGTAACACTGTAGTTCCTTCTCGTCGAACAAAATAAGCCTGAATATTATCTTCTGGTACATTTACGGAAGTAGATAAATTTTCGACTTGAGTATTGAAAGTGTGGGTTTCGTTTTGAGTACCTGATGTTGAAGCCCTTTCGTTATCTTGGGGATTTGACTGTGAATGCCCCTTTGGCACACTATCCCTTTTTGAATTTTCAGGGTTTTCAATATGCAACATTGTGTGATGTTTTTTGTGACATTTAATACACGAACCGGTACTCAGACATTTTGATTTGAAATGTGTAGGCGAGAGACAGTTAACACAATATTTATTTGCAAAAACAAATTTCTGACGTTCGTTTGGCGACATGGCCTTGAAATCACTCTTAAAGGGTGATTTTGTTTACATTTTTTGCAGCTATAATTTTGCTCAGCCCGGGCGTGAAATGCTTGGGTTCTTGAAGACTGGCTTTCTTTAAGCGGAGGCTTTTTCCTATCAGTCATCGTTTCTAAAATTTCAATTCTCTCCGAGAGAAATTCATTTAATTGTGTCCATGTGGGCAGCTCACGATGATTTTTCAAAGACATTTCCCATTCTTTCATGGTTTCATCAGAAAGTTTTGAAACAACTACATGAATCATGAATGGATCATAATCAGGCAATTCGATTTTATGATTTTTTAAAATCGATAAACAATCGTTAACTGCATTTTGAATGATTCTAAGAGATTTGACGTTTTCGTTTTGAGCTGGAGAGACCGCATGAATTTTCTTCATCTGATCCTGCACCAAAAGCCTTTTATTTTCGAATCTATTTTTCAACTTTTCCCAGGCCAGTTCAAAATTATCATCTACCAAGTCAAAATCCTTTATAGCTTGGTAGGCCTCCCCCCTCACTTTGCTACGCAAATAATATAATTTTTGGGCTGGAGCCACTGATGGATCTCTTCCAATGACCGCCTGAAACATATCTCTAAAGGCTGGCCACTTGGAGTAACCGTCGTCAAAAGTTTGTATTTCGCAAGCTGGCAATTTTAATGAAGATCTGTTAATAATGGGTTGATCTGTTCGAGTAACCGATTTGGTTTTTTTCCAAAATTTTAATTTTCAAGGCCTGATATAATTCACTAGACTCCTCATATGCTAAAGAGATTTCATCTTTTTGATCCTCTTGTGCCCCTTTATCTTCTATTATATATTCTTCTTACGACGCTACTAATTTGGCCCATCTTCTTTCTAATTCTTGCCTTTTGACATCAAGAAACGCTAACGTACAATCTTCGGGACAGGTTCTTTCGAAGTTAGTGCAGAACGCAGCTAATTGTGTCAGATCGAATCTACATCTTCTTTTTGACGCTGTCATTTTTACTATTTTGACCGAAAGCAACCCTGTTGACTAAAATCAAACTTGAGGTATTTTATGTGAATTGTCCCTCTATCGCAATCCCTTATTGGTTTCGTGAAGAAGAACCAAATGATTTAACTGGAATAACTTTCTCCAAGAAATTATTTTGTAAATCGTTAAATCGTTCCACCCTATTGTTCAAAAAATCTCACCCAAAGATTTTGTTCCAATAAATTTCCCCACGAAAAATTAATAACAGTAAAATTTTATCCTCAATATAAAAATTGTTTATAATTCAAAAAACCGCACCACTCTAATTTGCAAAATTTTTATCCAATAAAAATTTTTTTCCGATGTTTCTTTTTTGAAAATTTTCTCCAAGAAAATTTTTATGGTAATTGTAGATTCCGAGCCGCCCTATTTGCAAAATTTTCCCCCAAGAAAAATTTATTTTCGATAATGGAATGTTATCTGTAAAAATTTTCTCCAAGAAAATTTGTTGGGATATTGTGGGTTTCGCGCCACTCTATTTGGAAAATTTTTCAATATGAAATTTTCCTTTGATTTTCCAAATTTTGAGTTTTATTTTTTCCTTTTTCCAAAAAACTACACACCATATTTTCCATACAATATTAAAAATTCAATAATTTCAATAAAATCACTCACCCCTTTTAAAATGTCCCTCGTTTGTGGTTCCTTGAGAAACTCTGCTGCCTTTATTATGTAGTAAATTACGTCACACAATAACTGTTGCTTTTTTGTTGTCACAAAAACCAAACACTATTACTTTCAGTAAAGATCACTTGATTTGTTTTTTCTCCTCTTATCCCAGGTAGAAATTGCTGACGTTACAACAAAAGTTGTACTGGGAGAGCACTGTTTTTTACGAAATGCCGGTACTACTTAAAACGTATAAAATTTATTAAAATTAACAATTTTATAAATTTTACGTATTTTTACATCTATTACACAATTATTTATGTAAGAGAGACATCGCCATTCTTTTCTTGTGAAGTTTCGAAAGAATACATTTGAAGAAATTTCATTAATGGCGTTTTCTTTTCTGAAAAAAATGTTGCCTTTTTTTTGCACTTTGCTTTTGAATTGCCTTTTTTGTGTTCTTTTCTAAATTAAGGGTAACATTCTAAGAGGGCTAGGTGTTCTTTTCTAAAAATGTTGCCTAAATAAAGGGCAAAATTTTTCGCCATCAAAAAATTTACGGGGTAGAGTGTTGCCCTGTTTTTTTCTTTATGTCAACACCATGTGTATATACTGTAATGTTTTTTGCCAGCTAACTCGCAACTTGGGGGTACTATCATGGCTTCTGATGCAGTAGGTCACATGTTCAAACCACGGTTGGAGCACAATATTTTTTTTGTTTTTTTTTTTTTTGTTTTTATAAAATTTTAGTTAGATTTTTATAGTTTTGCTGTTATTTAGTATTTAACAATTTTTTAGGCTAAAAATAAATAAAAAATTATACAATTTGTTTTAAATATGAAAAAAAAAATTTAATTGAAAAAAGAAAATACATAAAAAAATTTATTTTTTACTTTGGCTGGAATTTGAACCCGCCCAGCCCATGTCATAGGCAGGCATCACAACCACTAGGCTAGAATTAGTAATAGTTTGCGTAAACAATATTGCATACGAGTATACAATACACATACATATGTTTAGAAAATGAAACAGTGATTTTATTGTGTTCTATTCTGATTGGAAAAATGTAACATTTTAATGGGGTGAGGGCAACATTTTTAAACATTTTTTCCAGAAAAGAAAACGCCATAAGTCTCAAGATATTGCCAAAAAAAAAAATAAAAAAATCTGTGATGTACACTAAGAGGACAGTAAAGTTCTAGCAAACTACTAAATTTGTTATTAAATGTACTCGGATAATACCAAAAAAATAAAATCCCAAACCTGCGCCAACGTTGGGAAATAACTACGGCCAAGCGTTTATTGGTGTTATCATTTCGACAACATGGCAGTACAGTGAAAGTTAAAAATCCGACGCATTGCCAGTACATGTACTACCGCCTCCAATACCGGGCCAACATTGTGCCGTTTGTATTTTTCTACCTGGGATGTATTTCTTATGTATAATACATGGAGTATTTTCCCTTGTTTTAGTTTTGTTGTATTTTTTGTTTTTGTTCAAAGCAATGCACTAAATCACTAATCTTTTGCTTAATATGTTTTTCTTCTTCTTTTTACATTTAGGATTAAAATGATTAATATTGAATATTTTTTTTTGAGACTTCTTTTCACAGTCAATTTTGCCACTTTTTCCTTTGTTGTTTGTTTGTTTTAAATTTTTCCCTTTTCGTTAAAGCAAAGCACTGGATTATTATAGTGATTGTTTGGCAAATGTTTTCAATAATATTTAAAAAAACACACTGATTTTCTTCCACTCTTTTTATTTGTTGTTGAAAGGAATGCACTAAATAACTAATGTTTTGTTTGATGACGTTTTTTCTTTCCTCTTTGTACACAAATTTATTATTGCATTGGCTGAGTATTTATCACTTTCTTGTTGTTTGTATTTTAAACTTGTCTTTTATATTTTCTGATTTTATTTTAGTGTTTTTATTTTCTCTCACCACTTTAAAATATTTTGGAAATATTTATTATTATTGTTTTCCTTTAAAGTCACACGATTATTTAATTTAATTTCTTTTTTCTTTCGCACTTTTCTTTTATGCAGCGGCACAAGTTAATTTGTATTTTAACTCTTGCACTCTTGTTTGTAGTTTTTTATCAGTGGTGAATGTTTTCCCAGGTAGAAAAATACAAACGGCACAATGTTGGCCCGGTATTGGAGGCGGTAGTACATGTACTGGCAATGCGTCGGATTTTTAACTTTCACTGTACTGGCATGTTGTCGAAATGATAACACCAATAAACGCTTGGCCGTAGTTAGTTCCCAACGTTGGCGCAGGCTTGGGATTTTATTTTTTTGGTATTATCCCAGTACATTTAATAACAAATTTAGTAGTTTGCTAGAACTCTACTGACCTCTTAGTGTACATCACAGATTTTTAATGTATTCTTTCGAAACTTCACAAGAAAAGAATGGCGATGTCTCTCTTACATAAATAATTGTGTAATAGATGTAAAAATACGTAAAATTTATAAAATTTTTAATTTTAACAAATTAAAAAAAGCTCGTTAAATTTCAGTAAACAGTACTGGCAAAGCACGTTTTAAGTAGTACCGGCATTTCGTCAAAAACAGTGCTCTCCCAGTACAACTTTTGTTGTAACGTTGGCAATTTCTACCTGGGTTGTTTTGTTCTTTTGTTAGTGATGGGTATTCTTTTTAAATACAAATTTAGTGGGATTTTATTTGATATGAAACTTTTTTTATATTATAATTGCATTGAGGTTAGAATTTTTTCTTGAAAATGGCAGCTTTTTTTTAATTTTTTTTTTTTTGCAAATTGTTTCTTTTGCTTTTTTTTTTCTTTCTAAGCCTCTTCGTTCTTTTTTATGAGAAAAAAAATGTCGCACAAAATCACTAAAAACACAGTACATACATACCCTTTCCGATCTGATTTTTGTTCTGCCAACTCTTTTGCCTTGTAGACCCTTGTTGTTGTAGATGTATGCACTTATGGAGATGTATGCACCTTATACCTTTTGATGATGACAGCCTCACATGAACGTAATGCCCGATGTTGTATCACCTTGATCTTAAGACTTCCCTCTGCCGGAATGCAATGAAGTACCTTTTTTATTAACACAGACTCCCTTGTCTGTTTTCGTTGTTGCTGTTGAAGTTGCCACTAGGGGGGACAACTGTCAATTTTTTTAATTAGTAGACTCCAAGTCACTAATTCTTCCTGTCCTAGCCTATTCTAGGACTTTTTCGAAGGACCAATATGTTGGGCAGGGTGACTCCCTTTCCAAGCAAATGAAAAATCCCCGTTGAGGAAAAAACGCTAAGGGTTGTTTTTTCTAATAAGAATTAAAGCTTCTTGCTTTATTGATGAGTATTCTTAGACTAACTTAACTTTATTATTTACAAAAAGTATTTACAAAAAAAAGGCGCTATTCAAGTAGCGGATTAAATTCAGTTCAAGGGGAACATTTAGAGAATATTAGAATAATTAAATGAGAGAAAAAGCAAATACTGGTTTTTTAAGAGAAAAAATATAAATATATATATATACAAAACCATAAGGTTGAACACGGTTCAACAGGTACACACAAAATATTATAATAAACAAAAATAAGTTATATTTTTAGAATATTTTTTTACATACATATTTGTTAAATATTTTTTTAAGAAATAAAGTAAATGGAATCAATAAATGAATGTATTGACGAGTTAAAACAACTTAAATCAAATATAAAGAAAAGTAAAAATAGAGTTTACGAAGAGTCTTACAAAGTAAAAAAACTTGAAAGATTAGCAATTTTAGAGCAAACTGTACAGAACTTTTGTGAGGATAGCGACAACGACAATACCAAAAAACTAGAAATAGAATTTGGAGATTTACATAAAGAATTGAAAGAGGCAATAGAAAATTTAAACGTAAAGACCGAAAAGATTGAACAAGTTTGACAAAGATATAGTTTTCCAAAGATGGCTAGTTTCGATATTTCTATGGTGGGTAAAAACCTACACATTTTTAAAGGTTCATTCGAAGATTTGGAAGATTTTATTGCACAGGCAGAATTACTACATGACCTGTTAAAAGAAGAAGATAAATCGATATTTATTAAATACGTTTATAATTTCAAGCTAACGGCGCAAGTGCGTAGCATTTTAGGTCGTTCCAATCGGCCAACAACATTAATCGAATTGAAAACAGCATTAGAAAAAGCTTTTCCAAATCCAAGAACACTACAACAGGTTCTGACAGAGTTGGGAACTACGGTACAGAGTAATAGTACTATATCTGATTTTAGGGAAAAAATTGCCGAACTTTCTAACCAATTGAGTAATTTTGAAATTGGAGGTTTAACAAACCCCACTCAGGATACTAAAGATGCCATATACAAAATGGGTGACAGTGTTGCACTCAATATTTTTATGAAAGGTGTTAATATTGAATACCAACCACTTCTTTTGGCAAATATGCCAACAGGTTTTAATGAGGCGGTAGAAAGGTGCATGACGGCAGAGAAAAATTTAGGTTTTGATAAAAAGAATCTATTTCACGTAGATAGCCGACACGGGAGAAATAATAACCTAAGTCAACATAAAAACAACGTTTATAGAAAAAATAATTATAGAAACGATAATAATGGAAACAACAATCATAGAAACAACAATTACAGAAACGATAATAATGGAAACAATAATTATAGAAACAACAATTCTAGAAACAACAATTATAGAAACGATAGAAATGGAAACAACAATTATACAAACAACAATGGTACAAACAACAAGTATCGAAACAACAGTGGTAACAATTATTCCAAAAACAACAGTTTTAGAAGTAATAACAATAACAACAGAAATGACAAAAACACCGGAAACAACAACAACTCGTACAAATCCTACAATTATACTGCCGAAGAGGGAAACTACGATGGCCGGGTGACATAAGAGGTTACCCAGATAGGCCAAAACATAAGATACATAATATATCGATTAACACAAATACATACGTAATATTAAAATGTAAAAACATAAATGATAATCTAAAATTCCTGGTAGATACTGGAGCAGATATTTCTATATGTAAAATTAAAAATTTTACTAATATTAAAACAACAGATATAATCACATTAACTGGAATAACGAATGAGGCTATACATTGCATAGGTTCAAAGAACTTAAACCTAATGGTTGAAAATGAAACAATTCAACATAATTTTCATATCGTTGAAAACGATTTTCCAATACATACTAACCGATGGAATAATTGGTCGAGACATTTTAACAAAATATATATGTAAGATAGATTTTGGAACATTTACAATAATTTTTAATATAAATGAACAAGAAATTATAGTTCCTATAAATTCAAAGTCAATTTTTAGAACAAATGTAATTATACCTGCAAGATCAGAGGCGATCGTTCCTCTTGATACACGAGTAAACGAAGAGAGTATCGTTTTAAGTAAAGAGATAACTGAAGGAGTATTCCTAGGCAACAGCTTAATACCTGCAAAAGGAGTAGCTCATGTTAAAATATTGAACACATCTGAAAAAGAAATAGTTTTAAAAAGTCTAGATTGCAGAATACAACCATTGAAAAACTATGACATTTATTTTACAGAACATGATAACAAAAAAAAAGACAGATTAAATAATCTTCTAAAAAACTTAGATATTGGAGGAAGTGATCCGCATGCGGATCTAAATCGACATTTTTAATGAATTTCAAGATGTTTTCCATCTTCCTGGTGAAGAATTAAGCGTAAACAATTTTTATACACAACAAATACAAACAACGGATCTAACTCCTGTATACATAAAGAACTACAGATTGCCACAATCTCAAATGGATGAGATAGATAAACAGGTTGACCAATTGTTATCAGATAACATAATAGAGAATTCTATTAGCCCTTATAATTCTCCATTGCTAGTCGTACCAAAAAAATCAACTAAAGATAGAGAAAAATGGCGTCTAGTAGTGGATTTTCGAAAATTAAATGAGAAAATAGTCAATGACAAATTTCCACTAACAAGATTAGAAGATGTTCTTGACAAACTTGGGAGAGCCAAATATTTTTCTACTCTAGATATGACCAGCTCTTTCCACCAGATAGATTTACATGAAAATTCGCGACCTCTAACAGCTTTTTCGACTAGGAACGGTCATTACCAATTTAAAAGATTACCATTTGGTTTAAAAATATCATCTAACAGCTTTCAAAGAATGTTAACAATCGCACTAAGTGGTCTAGATGCTGAAGCATTCCTTTACGTAGACGATATTATCATTTTTGGTTGTAGTTTAAAACACCACAATGAAAATCTAGTAAAAGTATTCCAACGTTTGAGAAAATTCAACCTAAAACTAAATGCAGGCAAATTCAGTTTTTTAAAACCGGAAGTAGTGTATCTGGGACACCCCATAACCGATAAGGGTATAAAAACAGACCCAGCAAAGTATAAAGTTATTAAGAATTATCCAGTTCCTACGAATGTGGATGAAGTCAGAAGGTTTGTAGCCTTTTGCAATTATTATCGACGGTTCATACCTAAATTTGCTGATATAGCCAAAAATTTAAATTTATTATTAAAGAAGAATAAACCTTTTCAATGGAATAAGGAATGTCAAGAATCATTCGAAACACTAAAGGAAAGACTTATGAGTCCACCAATACTTCAATACCCAGATTTTAACAAACCATTTTGTTTAACAACAGATGCGTCAAGCAATGCTCTTGGTGCAGTTTTATCGCAAGGTGAAATTGGCTCAGACTTACCAATCTCATATGCAAGCAAATCACTATCGAAACATGACATAAACAAACCAACAATAGAAAAAGAGTTACTAGCTATTCATTGGGGTATTAATTTTTTTAGACCATACCTGTATGGTAGGAAGTTTATTGTAGTCACTGACCACAGACCATTAGTTTCTCTGTTTGCACACCAAAACCCATCATCAAAAATGACAAGAATTCGAATGGATTTATCCGACTACAATTTTGAAATAAGATACAAGAAAGGGAAAATTAATACAAATGCTGATGCATTATCAAGAATTGTCCTTAATAGTGACACGTTGAAAGCTATGATCCCGGATAGGGATGAAGCAGATAAAAAGGTTATGGTAATAACCAGAAATATGGAAAAACAATTAGAAAATATAAATAATCCTGAAATTACCAATACAAAGTGCACGTCCGAGCAAAAGCCTGATCAACTTTTTGTCTGGGACTGTACATCATTATCGGATTTAAAAAAATAAAACTTAAATTTGAAATAAATAAAAATTTTAAAAATATTTTAATTGATACATCAAATTATGAAATTATAGCAAAATGCAGTGATAATCCATCGAGCACAAAGTTGACTTTGGAGAAACTCATATCAAAAATGCATAATATAGGAATAAACGAGCTAGCTCTCAGCAAAAATAATGAAATATTTAATACTATGGCCATAGAAGAATTTAAAAATTTATACAACAATTTACAATTAAAAGCAAAAACTAATTTAAAAATATTGCTATACAATGAAATAAAAAGAATAATTTGCAAAGAAACACAGATAAAACTGATTGAAGAATATCACAATTCATTACACGGAGGGCACTTAGGTGTCAGAAAAACATCTATGAAACTAAAACAACGCTACATATGGAAGAATATGAGCAAAATGATAAAACAATATGTATCAAATTGCAAACAATGCAAAATAAACAAACTAACTAAACATACGAAAAAAAAATTTACTTTAACAGACACTCCAAATACCAGCTTTGAAGTAGTATCCATCGATACGGTAGGTCCTTTGCGGTTGTCAAACTATAACCGATACATACTGACAATTCAATGTGAATTGACAAAATACGTAGTGGCATATCCTATGGAGACCAAAGAGGCGAAAACAGTGGCAAAAACATTGGTAGAACAGTTTATTTTAAAATACGGTAACTTTAAAATTTTAAAGTCAGATAAAGGTACTGAATTTAAAAACCAATTAATGTCAGAAATTTGTAGACTTTTGGATATTAAACAAATTTTTAGCGCACCTTACCATCATGAAACTTTGGGCTCGATAGAGAGAAATCATAGAGTACTTAATGAATTTTTGTTAAATTTTTGTAAAGATAATGAATGGGACTATTGGATCCCTTATTTCACGTTTGCATACAATACAACACCACATGTAGATACAAACTACACACCATACGAATTAGTATTTGGAGAACTACCATATCTGCCAAACGATGAGGTTAGACGAGACGAACAATTTTACAACGCGGAAAATTACGCAAACGAACTTAAACAACGGCTTAAATTTTCACTACAAAAAACAAAAGAATACCTAGAAATAGCTAAAGACGGTAGAGTACGAAACGATACGAACATAAACCCACTTACCATTGAGGCAGGAAATCTTGTACTAGTGAGGACAGTTAATAGAAAGAAAAATCAGGCACCATATCATGGGCCATATGAAATAATAGAGAGACAAGGAGTAAATTCTATTTTGGATATAGGCGGTAAGCCAAGAAAATTTCATAACAATATGTTAAAAAGATACAACTGAAAAAAAATAAATATGAATATGTCTTAAAAATGTAAAAATATTTTAATAATTTAAAAATTTTTTTAATAAATTTTATTTTGAATGTAAAAATAATTTAAGCTATTAAAAATAATTTTTTTATATAAATATACAAAAATCATTTTTTTCAATAGAGGGTGAGGGTGTGGTGAATTCAAACCGATCACGCTACTCACATCACTAAGAACATATGTTCATAAAACATATGTTATATTTAACGAAAAAACCCTTTTTCATTTGTAAACAAATAACAGCTGTTGAGATTAAGTTAACGAAAATAAAGATGTAAATAAAATCCTAGACTATAAGTACCGTTAGTTTAGTTTATAAGAAGGACAAAATTGTAAATAAGGATAAGTTTTAAATCAGAACTCAGCCGAGCAGTTGGCTATTAGTTTTCAAATATTCTAGTTTCGTCTTGAAAAAATAAAGATAATCCTGCACAAAGCCCTGGCAGTTCTGGTTCTAATATAAATGAATCTGGAAATAAACCGTCGGGAACTGTAAATTTTCTTCCTCCTCGTACTGTTTCTAACTCTCTCATTCTAGCCGATGTTAATGCTGTTGAAATGAATACTGCTTCTCCCCTTCCACATACTTCTATTGGTTTACATACCGATCTTCCGATTACTGAAAATATTACCCCTCGTTCTACCGATATGGCACCTAATCGATATAATCAAGTGATACTTCCGAATAAACAACCTAATACATCTGTAACTTTTGATCTTGGTAATAACTCAGTTGTTCATAGACAATTACGTATTGTGCCTCCTAAAAAATCAATATTTATTTCCCGATTGGATTCTGAAACATCTGTTGAAGACATCGACTTTTATATTAAAACAGAACTTAATTTTAATGCTGATATTTCAACACATAAATTTATTTATTCTCAACCAAGGGATATTATATCATTTAAAATAACTGTCCCGTTCAATCTTTTTGATAAAATTGTTGATCCTAGTTTTTGGCCTGATAATATTTTAGTTCGTGAATTTGAGAACAAACGGTTTAACAATGCTGTTCAACTTCCTTCACGTATGCCCTCAGTTATGCCAAATAATCGAAAAAACTAAATTTTGACTCGGATAATCAGCTGTGCTTAACCTATCAAAATGTAAATGGAATAAAATCTAAACTGTCTAAACTATTTATAGAAAGTTTTGATTTTGAACAACACGTGATTATATTTACTGAAACCTGGATAAATGACAAAATCTTTAACACGGAGATACTATGTAACGTATTTCATATTTATAGACTCGATAGAGTAACTGTAACTACTGTCGGCGGTGTTATGATTGCTGTTTCCAGCATTCTTCCATCTGAAGAAATTGTATATTCTTCTTCTCAAAAAATTGAATTTATAGCAGTCCAAATAAAACTGAAGTGTAAAAATATTTTTATAACTTGTTCATATATTCCTCCAAAATCTGATAGATCAATATATGATGAACATTTGAAATCTATAAAATCAGTCGTTTTAAGAGCAAAATCTGAAGATTCAATTTTTGTTTTTGGTGATTTTAATTTACCATTAGTATCTTGGACATTTTTATCGGATTCCTTCTATTATGCCCCAATTAAATCAAATGACTGGATTGATGAATTTTTAGAACTTTTATCGGAATTATGCCTTTTTCAAATAAATAATATTTACAACGAAACTGGAAGACTGCTTGATTTGGTGTTTGTAAATGAGCCTGCAGACTGCTCTTTAAAACGTACATATCCGATTACAAAACCTGAGGACCGTTATCATCCTACTATTGAAGTAAGCTGTAATTTACCATTGCTGTCTAATCGCAAAATAATAGACAACGTGAAAACTTTCTGTTTTAAACGTGCTAATTATAATGATTTAAATTTTCTTCTATTTAATACAAACTGGCTACAATTGTTATCTGTTTCCAATGGCAATCCAAATACTATTGATGCAATGGTCGACACTTTTTATGCAACAATTTTGAATTATATGAAAGAATGTATACCAAAATACTCTGTACGTAAACACTCTGGCCCTCCGTGGAGCTCTAAACAATTATCGAGGTTGAAAAATTTAAAAAACAAACGATATAAAGATTATAAGAAATCTGGTTCACTTGGTGATTATGGTAAATATTCTATTGCACGTGATGAATATAATTTACTCAATATGAATTTATGTAATGACTACCTTAACAACGTGAAACTAAATTTTAAACGTGATCCGAAAACTTTTTATAAATTTGTAAATTCAAAGAGGAAATCCAGTGGATATCCAGCTGTCATAAAATATTTAACAAAAGAATCTAGCGATGATTTGGTTATAAGTGACATGTTTGCCGACTTCTTTGCCACTACTTACTCTGATGCTCTCTACTTTGATTCTGATAATTATCCAATTCCTCTGACTAAACTGAGTACAATACCTAAATTGTTATAGAAATGCCTAACAGAACAACTATGTCATAAAATCTCGTCCATACTGTCACCGTTTCAACACGGTTTCCGCAAAGGTTGTTCTACCACCACAAATCTGTTACATCTTACAACTGTAGTTAACCGGGGATTTACTAATTGTCAATATACTGATGCTATCTACACAGACTTTAGCAAAGCCTTTGATAAAGTTAATCATAATCTCCTTATTAAAAAGTTTTATTTAATGGGATTTACCAAAAACTGTCTGAACTGGATTAAATCATACCTGAACAGCAGAAAACAACGTGTTTTATTAAACAATGCAGTATCTAAGAATATTACTGTTAGCTCCGGAGTACCCCAAGGTAGCCACCTTGGACCAATTTTGTTTTCTCTTTTTATTAATGACCTACCGTTAGCGATAAAATATTCAAATGTCTTAATGTATGCTGATGATGTGAAAATCTTTCATAGCTTTGATAATTTTGCTGATCACACATGTCTTCAAGAGGATTTGGATAGCTTCCATGAATGGTGTTGTTTAAATTTAATGGAGTTAAACCTGAAAAAATGCAAACACGTTCGATTTTCTAGAAAGTTTTGTGATCCTAATTACTACTCTTTGGGTGGCTACAAGTTGGAGTTAGAAGACACAATTCATGATCTTGGTGTTCTTTTCGATGCCAAATTTACTTTTATACAACATATTACTTTGACTGTAAATAAAGCTCGTGGCGTACTTTCTTTCATTAAATGGTGGGCCAAAGAATTCGTCGAACCGAATGTCACAAAGCAACTCTATACTGCCCTTGTGAGGCCAATTTTGGAATATGGTTCCATTATCTGGGATCCTCAATAAAATGTTCGTGTGCAATTGATTGAATCCGTCCAAAAACAATTTCTGCTCTTCTGTTTGCGGAGCTTTTATTTGGGGCCTGCGGCCGAACTTCCATCCTATTCGACCAGATTGGCTCGCATCAAGTTACCTACCTTGGAAAGCCGAAGAAAAATGATGAATGTTACGTTTCTATTCAAGCTGATTAATGGTGATGTATGCTCTGAATTTCTTGTCAGTAACCTGGTGTTTAATGTCCCTCAACGTCCAACGAGATATTACAAACCGCTTTATACTCCGTTTTTTCGTCAAAACTATGCTGACGCGGATCCTGTTATAAGAATGTGCAACGATTTTAATGAATTTTATAATTATATTGATTTTTCAAATAACGTTAATTGCATAAAACGTACTATCATTTTAATTCTGAACACTTAGTTCGCTTATAATATTTTCTAAAATTATGTAAGTCTTAATATTATTGTCTGTAAGGATTAATTCCATAGACTAAATTAAAATAAAATACAAAAATACTTAATTGTGCTTTGCCTTGGCGCTCTTTAGTGCCGGCAATCTTTGAAGCCAGTGGCGTTTGAAACGCCGGCTAAAAAAACCTAGGTAGGGAAATAAATCAAAACACAACATTACAACCAACTACACTAAAAAAAAAAAGTTAGTATAAAAATTAGTAAAACGGTTTCCAATTTTATTATACTAGTATTATACTAATTTTTAGTATAAAGTTGTTTTTTAGTAAAATAATTTGGTATTCTCATTTTACAAATTACAGAATTTTTTACTAATTTGAGTTGCTAAATCTACAAATTTAATTTTACTAAATTTTGAAACCCGATTAGCTAAAATTAGCAAAAAAAATTACTAATCTTTTTTATTTTGGGAGTTTAATTTTTTTTTTTTTTTGAAAATATACACAACCTGATAGAAATTTTTGTTGCAATATGATTACCAGAAAACCAAGTTGTTTTTAAGCGTTTTTTTCCATTTATAATAAAAATAGATTTGTTCTCTAAATTTTTTTGTTGTTTTTTAATGTTTATGCTTTGCTTTTTTCGAATATTTCTTTGCTATAAATACAAATTAGTTTCCAATTTTTTCAATATGTATTTTTATCATCCATATTCGTACACTCGGTGAAAAAAAGAGTTATCATATTGATGAAACTGCTTTCTAAATCAATCATCGCCAATAAATATGACGAAGCGTTTCATAAAGCAGATGATCTTTTTTATACGAAAATTGATGCCAAAACGTCTTTCAAATTAGTTCGTATTAACCGATAATTCGTCTTTAACCAAGTTTAGCTTAAAAGAATTTTACTGTAAATGGTACAATTGTTTTCTATTCTAAAGCTGCCTACACACAAAGGAACATTCGTCACAAAATGCCCTTCGTGTATGGCGACCTATAGAAAATCAAGCATTCTGTACAGCATGCTGGACGGCTTTATGAATTTGATCATGTAGTGTCTAATTTGACAGCTTGTCAAACATGTTGGACGAAAAACAAAATTTTTTGATTTTTCGGCAGGTTTGACAAACACGCTTTACAGTGTGTTTACGTGCAAAGTGCATCGAACGCACCTATTGTTGGCTTAACGAAACAATCTCGCGCTCTTTGGCATTTACTCGTAGCCTTAGAGCTCTTGTTTTGTTAAGCCAACAATTTTAATACTCTTGTATCAACCCGAGCGTAAGGTACGTTTCAACCCCCGTTTTTGTTTATTAAATAAACAAGTTATTTTTATAACGTTTATAGAAAAAATTCTAACCCGCATTTTTAATTATTTTCCATAATTTTCGGAAATTATTTTACGAGAAAAACATTGGTCCTTCAACCCGGATAATTTAGAACCCGAAATCTCTAAAATAATTTCTCCGAAAATTATTTTATTTTCAGAAAATTAACCCGAATTTTCTTTGATTCGCTGCTGAGGATTAAGTATAAACCCCAATAAAATTATTACCCCATAAAACCCCCTTAGAATAAAGGTACGTAATTTGAAATAAAGTGTTCAAATAAATAAGTGTAACAATATAAAAGAATATAAATATATATACAGTGAACCCGCGTTAAAGAAAATAAATCCTACCAACAAAACAAGTGCATAAAAAAGCGCCTTCAATTTGTTTATTTATTTGTGTGCTTCTTTCGTTTAGAAAACAATAAGAAAAAAAACCTTAATTTTCGTTGGTTTTACTCTTAAAATTCAAAGCCGTTTTGTTTAACTCTCTTTTTTTTAATTACAAGATAAGTGTTTACCCCCCGCAAGTGCATACAAACTAAAAGCAATTAAAGAGAATAGTGATCATAACATTTTTACTCGTTGTTTTTTTCTATTAAACAAACGAACGGACAAACTTAAAATAAGTTATTAATTTAATTTTTATTTTACTCGCGAAAATAAATTAATTTTAAATCAAATAACTCGTGTGTTTAAATAAATAAAAGAATAAAACATCTTAATAAAATATACTCCACTTGTTCATACGTTTGTTGTGAGTACAAGTGGTTCTTTTTTTGTATTGTTTTTTGTTGGTAGTTTACTTTGTTTATATTGTTACACACATTACATTAGTGTTGCAGCATTTGAATCGAACGAATAATCGGATAAAAAGTGTTATTTTGTGAAGAGTGCTAGAAAATCGAATTTTTTCCCGTGATTCATAGTGAAACAAAAAACACAATCGATTATTTTGAATTATTATTCGATTATTTCTCGTTAATTTGTATTTTTCGTTTTCTGAAGAAAATTAATTCACCCGTGACGAGTACCCGAAGTGATTTATTGCAACACTATTGTAAATTAAGCTTTTTTAAACCTTTTTTTGCAATCAAATAATATTACACTGAGCGAAATATTTGTTTTGAATTAATTTAAAGTTGAGATTTAGAATAAAAACCGAAAATTTACCCGAGTTTTTCTAATTTTTTAACGAATAATCGCTTACCAGTGTAAAATTGTTTAAGTATTATTGAATATTTTTATATATTTTGATACATTTTTGCACGTTTGATAAATTTTTCCGATTTTTTATCGACTTTTAGCGAAAGTTTTTAAATTTTTTCCCGATTTGTTTAAATTTATTAGAAATTCATAAATTTTGACCCATTTTTTATTTTTTTTTGTGAAATTTTACCCCAATTTTAAGAATTTTTCATCCGTTTCTTCATTGTTTTTTGAAGATTTAACTCGATCTTCATAAATTTTTACCCGTTTTTGGGAATAATTTTGAAAATTTACCCTGATTTTTAAATTTTTCATCCGTTTTTTTGATTTTTTTGAGGATTTAGCTCGATCTTTATATCTCTTACCCATTTTTCTTCGAAAAAAGAGTGACTTATATCCACGAATATGTCTGATATTTCCGAATTAGTGAGAAATTGTGACGGTTTGAATGATTTTGAATCATTTATAACCGCTCTCCCTCCTGCGGATCATAAAATCGGTTCACTAAGCGCCCATGAGAAAGAATTGAATCGTTTATGGGAATCTATTCGGGCATCTTACGATTCTTTACACCTTGAATCTGATCCGAACAAAAAGATGCTTAAGGAAATAAAACATAGGTATATGTCTTCGTACACTACCTATACTCGCGGTGTTTCCTTTGTTACCGAAATCTTAGATCGTTTAAGGGCAGAAAAGGCCAGAGAGTTAAACCCGCTTCCCGCCTCTACCATTAATCTTCCGCCTTGTAAAATGGATTCATTTGATGGCACTTATACAAGTTGGCCTACGTTTTGTAATTTGTTTACGGCTATGTACATTAATACCCGTATAAGCTCCGTTGAAAAGTTACTTCATCTTCGTAGTTTGGTAAAAGACGAGGCTTATAGTGTCATAAGCAAGTGCCCCTTGACTAATGAGGGGTTCGATCTGGCTTGGAAGAATCTAATGGACAGATATGAGAACAAAAAGAGTCTTATAAATGCTCAAATGGGAATTCTTTTCAGTATTCCTTCAATAGAGCGGGAAACTGGGCCTAATATTAAAAGGTTGCAACGCACCATAAATGATATAATTTCAAATCTTTCTTTATTGAAAGTTACCCCGGAAATGTTATACAATGTTATTTTTGTGTACGTTTGTTCTATTAAATTACCGGAACACACTTTAAGTCTTTGGGAAGAATCTGTGAAACGTAATCCCGATTTACCCGAATGGGATGAAATGGATAAATTTTTATCCTCTCGGTATCAAACACTTGAATCCGTGACCGATATAAGGCGTTCACAGTTGAATCCCACACAAAATCAATCTCGGAATTCGATTCCCGTTAACCCGAAGAAATCTTTGAATGATTCGAAAAGAATAAATACTTTTGTGGCTAGGAAAAACACGACCCAAACCGTGAGTAGATGTGCTCTTTGCCAAGAACGACATCCACTTAGATTGTGTCCAACATTTTTAGGACAAAATGTTGATCAGCGATTATCAACAGTAAAACGACTAAAGTGTTGTACCAATTGCCTTGCTACTTCCCATGAATTTAAGGCTTGTAAGAGCATTCACGTTTGCTTTTTGTGTAAGCAAAAGCATCACTCGCTTCTTCACAGAGGAAATCAAAATGTCCCGCATAACTCTTCTGATACTACTGGGAACTCGAATGTATCTCCCCATAATCCCGCTCAGGTCTCATTAAATCCCGATGATGGACCGTCTACGTCTACAGGCATAAGATCTTATCAGACTTATACTACCCAGGTAGATTGTGCCCCGAATTCTACCGTGCTTTTAGGAAATGCGATTTGTGAAGTTGGTACAAAGGATATTTTGAGTTCAGCCCGGGCATTAATAGACCCCTGTTCTCAAGCAACTTTTATTTCGAAACGGTTGCAAAAGAGACTTTGTATCCCTACTTTTTCGACGATGGCTGAAATTTCCGGCATTCATGAGACCGTTACTGCCATTTCATCGGATAGATGTTTACTTTTAATTGGTTCTCCAATTGACCCCAGTTTTAAAATTCAAACTGAGGCATATGTTGTTGACAAATTGACTGGTAGTTTACCCTCGTGTTCACTTGTTAACACAATTAATCATAGTTTTCCCGATATTACTATGGCTGACATCAATTGTTCTCGAATGGATCTGCTTCTCGGCGGAGACATTTATCCCCGTATATTATTGCCCGATGTCAGAAAACACCCGAAGGGCAATCTTATTGCCCAGAAGACAGTCTTCGGTTGGATTGTAACCGGTAAAGTAGGTCAACCCGAACCCTTGAAATCGGTTACGTCATTTTTCAACCACGTTCAACTGAACAATCAACTTTCTCGTTTTTGGGAACTCGAAGAGGTTCCCCCAGTTTCCCGGATAACTGAAACCGAAGACTACTGTGAAAAACTTTATCGATCTACCATTTATAGGAATTCAGATGGTCGATATGTAGTTTCTTTACCCTTTAAACCCGATTTTCCTACTAATTTGTCTTTGGGAAACTCTCGTAATATAGCTCTTTCTCAATTTATGAGAAATGAGGCAAGGCTTCAGAAGAACCCTGAACTGAAGTCGCAGTATGATGAGGTAATTAACGAATATATGGTTTTAGGACATGGTAGCGAGGTAAACCCCCCTTTCAATGAATCGTCCAGCTATTACATGCCCCATCATGCCGTTATAAAGCCCGATAGCGTTACTACCAAGCTTCGAGTGGTTTTTAACGCATCAAATTCATCGTCAAATGGCGTGAGTTTGAACGATGTTCTTTACCCCGGTCCTATCCTACAGGCTGACCTCACGGTCTTAATTCTCCGTTGGCGATTTTATCGTTATGTTTTTAATGCGGACATTGAAAATATGTACCGTCAGATACTCGTACACCCCAATCAAACCACATTTCAAAGGATTCTTTCCCGTCGTAATCCTAATGAGAATATAAAGGACTTTGAGCTAAAAACTGTAACGTTTGGAGTAAATTGTGCCCCTTATCTCGCTATACGGACACTACTTCAACTGGCCCGTGAGTGTGAGGCTCAATGTCCTGCTGCATCTGAAATTTTGAAAAACCATATGTATGTTGATGACGTGCTAGCTGGCTCGCATGAGTTAGAAGATGGTTGTAGAAGACGTAATGAACTTATTAAAGTTCTTGAGTCGGCGGGTTTTATTCTCCGAAAATGGACCGCGAATCATATACGTCTTCTCGAAACTTTACCCGACAAGAATCTGCTTGGAACAGATTTCTTGAAAATTTCAGATGCGAGCTCTACTAAAACCCTAGGCTTGAGGTGGAATGCTGTAAAAGACAGCTTCTATTTTAAACTCGTTTCGCAGCCGGGTAGAAATGTGGTCACCAAACGTGCAGTCTTGTCTGAAATTGCTAAATTATTTGATCCCGCCGGTTGGCTATCCCCGAAAATTATAGTTGCGAAAATGATCATGCAACAAATATGGAAGGACAAGACAGATTGGGATGAGTGCTTGAATTCTGCCACGTTGATTCAATGGCACTCTTTTCTCGATGATTACCCGTACATTGAGAAGATTGAAATACCCCGATGGATTAATTATCACCCCGATAATGATTATGAAATCCATGGATTTTGTGATGCTTCCGAAAAAGCATACGCTGCAACACTCTACGTTCGCACCATCTCTTCCCCGTTTGAGATACAATCTCATTTGCTTGCATCCAAAACAAAAGTAGCTCCAGTAAAATATGAGACGTTACCCCGTTTAGAGCTCTGTGGAGCGGCATTAATGGCAAACATGGTTGAATCATTGTGTGGCCAATTAAATCTTCCTAAAGAAAAGATTTACCTGTGGACAGATTCAACCATTGTTTTGACTTGGCTTCAGAAACCCCCGTGCCATTTGCCAACTTTTGTAGCGAATAGAGTGGCAGTAATTGAGAGAAAGGTTGGAACTGAGAATTGGTCTCACGTTGTTTCCAAGGAAAACCCCGCCGATTTGGCAAGTCGTGGATCTCTTGCTCGTGATTTGATTGGAAACCCCTTATGGTGGCATGGGCCAAAATGGTTGTCTCAACCAAGGGATACATGGCCACAGAAATCGATGAATATTTGTTCCCATTTAGAATGTGTCGTTTCTCATGATACCCCAAAGAAAATAACTGAGATTCTCGAATTATTTTCTGATTTACCCCGAGCAATGAGAATTATTGCATATTGGTTTCGCTGTCTTAATTTTATGCGAACACTTAAGCGTTTATACGACACTCCCGATATTACTCATGTGGAGATGAAATTCGTAAGAGATCGGCTTGTTCTCGTATGTCAGCAAATTTATCTCCCCGAATATTCGATCCTATCAAAAGGACTTCCTATCCCCTCTAAAAGTCATATATTGTCTTTAAATCCTTTTATTGACCCGAATGGATTTGTTAGGATGAACGGTCGGATTGTTCATGCACCCGGGCTTACATATGATGAAAGATACCCGAAAATTTTGCCCTATTCTGCGACTTTTACGGATTTGTTCGTAAAACATATACATAAGTGTACCATACATGGTGGTCAGTCGTTAATGCTTCGAATTGTACGAATGGAGTTTTGGGTCCCGAATCTTAAAAATTTAATCAAAAGAAATCGGGACAACAAATTATGGCCGCATTACCTCCAGAAAGAACTTCTCTAACGAGACCCTTTACGCACACAGGTCTAGACTTCGCTGGACCTTTCGATATAAAATCTTATAGTGGCAGAGGTTGCCGTACATCAAAGGGCTATATAGTGGTTTTCGTATGCTTTGCAACAAAAGCAATACATTTGGAAGCAACTGGCGACATGTCATCAGAAACGTTCTTAGCAGCGTTCACCCGTTTTTTCTCGCGACGAGGTTGCCCTTCCCATTTATATTCCGATAATGGGACAGCATTTATAGGTGCTTCTAATTTACTGGAGGTAGATCGAAAGCATTTTCTTTCTCACCTTAAACGACAGCTTTTTTCCCAGAACAATTGTCAAATTGTGCAATGGCACTTTATACCCCCCGGCGCCCCCCATATGGGTGGACTTTGGGAAGCTGGCGTTAAAAGTTTTAAAACCCACTTGAAAAAGATCTCCAACTCTCAGAGATTTACGTATGAAGAGTTTTCCACTATGCTCACTAGAATTGAAGCTTGCCTAAATTCACGGCCCTTATCTTCAATTAATGAAAACCCGCATGAAATTGTCCCTTTAACGCCTGGCCATTTTCTAATTGGGGCCCCCTTGTTAGCTCCTCCTGAACCCAGTATGTCCGATTTGTCCCTCAGTCATGCCAATAGGTGGCAGAAGCTAAAAATTCTTCACCATCAATTTGCTCTTCGATGGAAGGAAGAATATCTGAAGGAACTCCACAGACGTGTGAAGTGGAAATATCCTAAGAGGGAATTTCAGGTAGGGGATATCGTAGTAATCCGTCAGGATAACTTACCCCCGAATGAATGGAGGTTAGGGCGTATAGAAAAAGTTTTTAAAGGTCCCGATGAGAAAGTTCGCGTTTGCGAGGTGAGAACAGCTTCAGGCATTTTTACTCGGCCCATTGTGAAGCTTGTTCTCCTACCTGTATCCGAACAAAATTAACCCGTTTATTTTCTTTTTCTTCTCCGTAGGTAAAACATATCGTCACGTCGCCTCAAATTTCACCGACCCGTAGTTGAAAACCCAACATCAACAAAGACAGCACCAACCACAACAGCTTCAACAACTGCACCGGTGTCAGGGTTGCCGCCGTAGTGGCAATAAAGCCAATATAAATTGTGGTGGAAGCGGTAGCCAACCGGCTACCATAGTTATAAATGTCTACTCCGGACAAACTTTTTATTTTTTTTTTTAAGTAACTTTTTTCTTTACAACCCATTTGGGGTTGCCAAATTTTTTTAATTTTAAATGAATTTTTTATTAATTATATTTGTTTTTTCTTTTTTTTCTTATTTAAACTCGTTTTCCCTGAAATATAAAAATTGTTAATTAGTTATAAGGTTTTTTAATTGTAAATACATACCCGTTTTAAAAATTTAACGTACCTCGCACTCACTCTTTAGCTCCTCTTGTTGCACCCGTGCAAGGGGGCGGGATGTTTACGTGCAAAGTGCATCGAACGCACCTATTGTTGGCTTAACGAAACAATCTCGCGCTCTTTGGCATTTACTCGTAGCCTTAGAGCTCTTGTTTTGTTAAGCCAACAATTTTAATACTCTTGTATCAACCCGAGCGTAAGGTACGTTTCAACCCCCGTTTTTGTTTATTAAATAAACAAGTTATTTTTATAACGTTTATAGAAAAAATTCTAACCCGCATTTTTAATTATTTTCCATAATTTTCGGAAATTATTTTACGAGAAAAACACAGTGTAATGTAAAATATCATCAAACATTAGGGAATTTTACATTTTTAATAAGTTATTTTGTGACAAGAAAGGGATAACGTTAATAAAAAAACTAAAAAATGGAAAAACGGAAGAAAAAAAATTAAATTCAAAGAAAAAAAATTAAAAAAAAAAATTTCGTCATTATCATCCGCTGTGTTTATTTTGTGTTTTTGAAGGAACATTTTACAGCATCCTTGACCGTGTATTTGATCGTATAAAGTCCGCTTATGTCAATAGCGGCCTATATACGAGCAAGCATGCTGTCCAGCTTGTTTGACAAACAAAAAATGGTTTTTGGAATACACGGACAAGCATGCTGTAAAACTTTACTTCAAAACCACAAAATCAACACAGCGGATGATAATGACGAAATTATTTTTATTAATTTTTTTCTTGGAATTTCAGTTTTGAATTTCTGTTTTTGCATTTTTTAGTTTATTTTAGGCATGTGCGATTAATCGATTAATCAAACTTCCTGATTAATCAAAATTCTGATTAATCAATTAGTCGATTATTCAATAATTTTGATTAATCAAAAACATAATTAATGGATTAATCAGTTATTTCGATTATTCAAAATAATGATTAATTGTTTAATCATGATTTTGATTAATCAAATTTATGAATAATTGAATAATATCTTGTTTTTCTCCATTGACGACGCTTTTTAACGCCAGTTTAAAATAGAGACTTTAAATTTAGGAACGGAGTTGGTCAAGTCTGACCAGTGAGCAAACAACCTTTGTTATTCTCTTTATTTGGAGCTATATAAAGTATCGCCACAAAACAAGGATAAAATTTCCGTATCTTTCTATTTTAAATATTAATTGAAATTATTCAAGTTTTGATTAATCAAAATTCAAATTAATCGATTAATCATAATTCTGATTAATCAAATTTTCAACTAATCAATTAATTGACTAATCAAAGTTCTGATTAATCATACTGTTTGATTAATCGATTAATCGCACATCCCTAGTTTATTTATTTACGTTATCCCTTTCTTGTCACAAAATAACTTATTAAAAATGTAAAATTCTCCAATGTTTGATGATTTTTTTCAATATACGGTAAAGCGTGTTTGTCAAACTTGCCGAAAAATCAAAAAATTTTGTTTTTCGTCCAACATGCTTGACAAACCGTCAAATTAGACATTACATGGTCAAATTCATACAGCCGGCCAGCATGCTGTACAGCATACTTGGAAGTCTTTATGGCCGCTAATGTATCGTGTTGACATTCGTGTTATCAAAATTTTTTGATATTTTGTGTTTCCTAACTCAATTTTCCATCGTGTGTATCGATGTTACTGTTTTTGCTGTTTTAGTTCATTAAGAGCAGTCGTACTGGGAGGTGCTTTTGTAATTCCGCATTATGGCGACAATAACAAATAATGAAAACTGCATTAATTTTATAAATGAATATAAAAATTTATAGACAATTAAGAAAAAAATCCTTAAATATAAATTGTAACAAAATATTGACCAGTTTTCCTTTAAACATATATAATATAAGCAATTGTAAATTGCACGCGTGCTAACCCGGTGTCTTCAAATGCAATAAATTGTATGATATGAAATGTCAAAACCATTGCAGCGAAACTTCAAAAAAAAACAACAAATTTTATGAAACATTAATATTTACCGACAAATAATAAAAAAACTAAACACTTTTCCATTCTTTTTGACCAAATTTTTTGTTGTTTTTCTATTACAAAATTAAAATGAAAACTAAAAGTGACATTTGATCTCTGGCATCACTGCAAGAGCCGATTGCATGCCAGCGATATGATGTTTGTATTAATTTTATTGTGCATAGACTAATAGCGTCAGAAAATTACAATTTTATTAAAAATTTTAAATTATTAAGAAAAACATTAAATTCTGTCATAAAATTAATAAGAAAGGGATACAAATTTTCTATGACTAAAAAAAATAACGAAATAAACGATTGAACGAAATGAACGATTGAACGAAAAGAACGAATAATGGTGAACGATGTCATATCGTTCAATGAACTGAACCGTTCAAATGAACTAGTTCGTTCATGAACGACACAACGACAAGGTTTGTCAACAAAAACATTCGGTAGCATTTCGGTAGTGTTTTGATAGTTAAAAAAATAAAGTGAATTAAAATAATAACTTGTAAAAATCAATAACAATGGTACATATTGGACCAGTACATGGTGGTCATCCTGGGGTACTTGCTCCACAACATTTGCCCACCGCACCCAGTGGTCCTAATACTCTTCAAACATCATCTTCGACCGGAACAACATCCTCATCTTCAAATAAATCGTCTTTATCCGTAAAACCCAATTATACTTTAAAGTTTACTTTGGCTGGTCATACCAAGGCAGTATCAGCTGTTTTCACCCAATGGGGAATAGTTGGCGAGTTCATGTGAATACCAGAAGTGGGAAAAGAAATAATTTCGAAATCTTATGAATTGACCTGTCCCGGCCGTTCATTTTAATCGTGATGTTTCGTTAATTGTCTCTTCTAGCTATGTTGGCTTATGTCGTATTTGGGATACAGCCAGTGGTCAGTGTTTGAAGACTTTAATAGATGATGGCAAGTATATATTGGCGGCTACTTTGGATAATTCTTTGAAATTATTGGACTATTCAAAAGGAAAATGTTTAAAAACCTACACTGGACGTAAAAATGAAAAATATTGTATTTTTGCAAATTTTTCAGTAACTGGAGGAAATGTTAGTTAAAGGCAAGAATTTTTTTTATCTCTAAATTTGTTTTAAATGTTTGTAATATTTTTTTGTGGGTTGTTTCCGGCAGTTAATATGGTTTACATCTGGAATCTACAATCGAAAGAGGTGGTCCAGAAATGACAGGGTCACACCGACACTGTGTTGTATACTGCTTGTCATCCAACAGAGAATATTATTGCTTCGGCGGCTTTGGAAAATGACAAAACCATAAAATTATGGAAAAGCGATACATAATTTTACAATTACATATGGTTATCCCAATATTGGTACCATACGTGAATTGGTATTTAAAAAGGTTTTGCTCGTATCAATGGCAAAAAATCACCCATTATTTGTTTGGAAGATATTATTCATGAGATATTTACAGTGGGTACAAATGTTCAAGCTGTTAGTGAATTTATGTGTGCATTTTTAGTAAGTTTATTGTCTTTATATTAATTTATATGTAGCAAAAATTAACTTATATTTTTTATCTACAGTTTTGTAGCCCACGTGAAGCTTGGAAGAATAAAGTGTCGGTATCCTTTAAGCGTGGAGGCGAATACGGCGATCGTGGTAATGGTATCAATGATTTAATAGCACGCAGTTTATAAATATATTTTTGTAAAATTTGACACTGTTACTTATAAACTAGAAAGTATTTTAGAGGCTTTGACAGTCTTTTTCATATTTATGTGGTTTTTCATTTTAAATATCCGATTAAATGTAAACATGTATGGCTCTTCAATCACATTTTTTTGGAATCAATTTTCCTAAAGACAAGTTATCAACAGCAACTTAGCCTGACAACTTATCTAAAAAATATAAATGAAGAGAAAAATTTATAAATTTTACTCCTATGTTAGTTAATTTGATAATTTCACATTTTAAGTCGTTTAAAACATGTTATTTTTCGCTGTTTTCGCATCAATTTATTAATTAAAGGAAACAACAATTGCCTACTTTTGTTAACTTTGAAATTCTTAATTTCTAATTATAATCTTTACAGCTGAGTTTCATACTGAAGTCTTTAACTTCACTATTAAACAAAAGAAAATGCCAAGAAATTTGTGTACGAAACAACAAAAAATTATGGATTAATAAAAGTAAACTCAAAAACCTACACGGTGGTTTTCATACTGAAGGTTTTTGAGTTAAGCATTAGTTATTTAATTTGTTATTTCGTATACAATTTTTTACATTTTATCTTTCAATATCGTTAAGTTCAAATTAACTTTAAATATGAAACCGAGCGTAATAGATAAATAATAAAATGTACCTACATTAATTTGGAATAAATGTGGGCATTTTTTTATACTTTTAAAAGTGAATACTTATAAAAATTTGCATTAAATGAATTTGTGACTTTCTTTTAAATACTTATATATATATTAATACTCCAAAAATTAATTTAAATGAGAATATCAATTTGATATTGATCTCAAAAGCCTATTATTTAGTACATATATTTATAATAAGTCTTTTTATATACATACATTCAATGTATCATTCATCTAAAAGTTATTTAAATTTTAAAACTTTACTTATAATTAAATCGTATTTAAAATTATATTTCATTTTATAACTAAAAAGAAATAAATTTTACTATTCGTAAGCATTTTTTATTGATTTTATTTTAGATTTTTTGGAAATAAAATACAGTATGCATACTAATATTTAGTATAAGTACTATTTTATTTCCATTTTAAATTTACAGAAATTTTACTAATATATAGTAAAATTACTAATTTTTGTTTCTAAATGAATTTCACTAATATTTAGTAAGGAATTTGGCTAATTTTAGCAAATTGATTTCCATTATGAATATACTAAAATTATACTAAATTTTAGTAACTATTACAAATTTTTTCCACAACTTTGACTTTACTAATAATTACAGACACATTTTGCTAAAATTAGCTAATCGGTCTGCTGGCCTAATATTAGTTAATTTTTCTGTAATATTACAGTTTTTTCTGAAATATGACAATTTGTATCGAAAATGTTAGCCTTTGCAGACGTGTGTAATTCTTATGGCTGAATTTTCGATATAAATTAAGAAGAGAGTGATTTAACAGAGGTAGGGAGAGTTGGATAGTCTTTTAATTATATAGTCGTTGATATGACTAATTTACAAACAAACCCATTTTTACCGTGAAATACATGTATAGTAACTATAAAAACAATATAATTGGAAGCATACTCCAAATACATATATGGTAGTTTGTAAAAATACATATAATTACCTCCAAACATATACAAAAACGTCTTTTTCCTCCGTGCAGGCGGTTTTCATCGCCTCTTTCGAACATTGACAATTTGTATCGAAAATGTTAGCCTTTGCAGACGTGTGTAATTCTTATGGCTGAATTTTCGATACAAATTATGAAGAGAGTGACTTAACAGAGGTAGGGAGAGTTGGTACCTCTTTTAAATTATGTCAGGCGGTTTTCATCGCCTCTTTCGAACATTAACAGTTTGTATCAAAAAATATTAGCCTTTGTAGACGTGTGTAATTCTTATGGCTGAATTTTTCGATACAAATTAAGAAGAGAGTGATTTAACAGAGGTAGGGAGAGTTGAGTAGTCTTTTAATTATACAGTCGTTGGTTGGAAAGTCTTTCAATTATATAGTCGTTGATATAGTTGATATAGTTAATTTATTTGCTGAAAATTTAAATATAGAAATTGTGTAGTATTTTTTTAATTATCATTTCCGTTGTCTGCACTACATCCAGACAAGCTGCGACATCTACATCTTGTCTATCTGGTTGTCGTACACGCTATAAATGCCGTTATCAGTAGAGATGAGCGATATTTTCATACCGGTGACTTAATCACAGTTATTGATAAATCACTGGTAACGGCAGTGATCAAATATTTGAAGTCGCAGTTACTCGGAATGTCGTTTTTTTAATATTTTTGTACAAGGTTGGTTACCGAAACGAATAACGGTAACGGTATCAGATTTCGTTTGTTTAGGTAAAGGTAACGGTATTTAAGACTGTTTCGGTAACGGTATACCGTTATCGAAACAGCAATACCGGTACGTACCGGTATTAAAAATTATGTTAAAAACATATAAAAACAAGTATTTTTTTAATTTTAAGTACTGAAAATACAGATTATACGCTATAAATTCAATACTGGTAGTTTTAATAAGTAAAATAATTATCTATAAATTTTTTGTAAAAAAAACACTCAAGATTATAAAATATGTAGGTTCCTCTTTCGGCGTAGACGTCCGCTAAGACGGGATTTTTCGAAATTCCTACCGGAACGGGCAAAAAGGGGAAAAGTCTCCCCCTTGGCGGCCTGCCAAAACCCCTTTGGCTAGAAAGCTGAAATTTAAGATATGTGTTCCTTGGAGTATGGGCTAACTTTTCTGAAAATTACTTTCTGGAATTTTGGACAGGGACGTTGTAAAAATGGGGGTTAAAAAGGGGAAAAAGGCCCCCCTTGACGGCCTGCCCAAACCGCTGGAGGTAGGAAGTTGAAATTTGGTTTAAAGGTTCCTCCACTATCGTAGACATCCACCAAGACGGGAGTTTTGGAAATTTTTACAGGGACGGGCAAAAAGGGGAAAAAGTCTCCTCCTTGACGGCCTGCTCAAACTGCTGGAGCTATGAAGTTGAAATTTGGTATGTAGGTTCCTCGACCGGTGTAGACGTCCGTTGAGACGGCATTTTTGGAAATTCTTATCGGGAGGGGCAAAAAGGGGACAAAAAAAGTACCTTTTCCAAAAAAGTACCTTTTCCCAAAAAAAGTACCTTTTCCCAAAAAAAGTACCTTTTTCCCAAAAAAGTACCTTTTTCCAAAAAAAGTACCTTTTTCCAAAAAAAAGTACCTTTTTCCAAAAAAAAGTACCTTTTTCCAAAAAAAGTACCTTTTCCAAAAAAAATTCCTTTTTCCAAAAAAAGTACCTTTTTCCAAAAAAAAGTACCTTTTTCCAAAAAAAGTACCTTTTTCCAAAAAAAGTACCTTTTTCCAAAAAAAAGTACCCTTTTCCAAAAAAAAGTACCTTTTTCCAAAAAAAAGTACCTTTTTCCAAAAAAAAGTACCTTTTTCCAAAAAAAGTACCTTTTTTCAAAAAAAGTACCTTTTTTCAAAAAAAGTACCTTTTTCCAAAAAAGTACCTTTTTCCAAAAAAGTACCTTTTGCCAAAAAAGTACCTTTTTCCAAAAAAAGTACTTTTATCCAAAAAAAATTCCTTTTTCCAAAAAAAGTACCTTTTTCCAAAAAAAAGAACCTTTTTTAAAAAAAGTACTTTTTTCCAAAAAATGTACCTTTTTCTAAAAAAATGTACCTTTTCCAAAAAAAATTACCTTTTCCAATAAAAGTACCTTTTTCCAAAAAAGTACCTTTTTCCAAAAAAGTACCTTTTTCCAAAAAAGTAGCTTTTCCAAAAAAAGTACCTTTTTCCAAAAAAAGTACCTTTTTCAAAAAAAAGTACCTTTTCCAAAAAAAAAGTACCTTTTCCCAAAAAAAGTACCTTTTTCCAAAAAAAATGTTCCTTATCCCAAAAAACATACATTTTTTCAAAAAAATACCTTTTTCAAAAAAAGTACCTTTTCCAAAAAAAAGTACCTTTTCCCAAAAAAAAGTACCTTTTTCTAAAAAAATGTTCCTTTTCCAAAAGAAGTACCTTTTCCAAAACAGTACCTTTTTCCAAAAAACATACATTTTTACTAAAAAAACACCTTATTAAAAAAAATACCTTTTCCAAAAAAAGTTCCTTTTCCCGAAAAAAGTACCTTTTTCCAAAAAAAGTACCTTTTTCCAAAAAAATTCCTTTTTCCAAAAAAGTTTCTTTTTCCAAAAAAAGTACATTTTTCCAAAAAAAGTACCTTTTTTAAAAAAAGTACCTTTTTCCAAAAAATGTACCTTTTTCCAAAAAAAAGTACCTTTTCCAAAAAAAATACCTTTTTCAAAAAAAAGTACCTTTTCCAAGAAAAAGTACCTTTTCCCAAAAAAAGTACCTTTTTCTAAAAAAATTTTCCTTTTCCCAAAAAACATACATTTTTTCAAAAAAATACCTTTTTCAAAAAAAGTACCTTTTCCAAAAAAAAGTACCTTTTCCCAAAAAAAAGTACTTTTTTCTAAAAAAATGTTCCTTTTCCAAAAGAAGTACCTTTTCCAAAAAAAAGTACCTTTTTCCAAAAAACATACATTTTTCCAAAAAAACACCTTATTAAAAAAAAATACCTTTTCCAAAAAAAGTACAAATAAAGTACTTTGTAAAAACAAAGTATCTTTTTCCAAAAAATTTCGTTTTTCCAAAAAGTACCATTTAAAATAATATATAATTTCAAAAAAACTACTTTTTTCCCTCCCCCACGGATATCTCCACTAAAACAAGGTTTTTTGATATTCGGCATAGACGTGCGCTAAGACGGGATTTTTTGAAATTCCTACCGGAACGGGCAAAAAGGGGAAAAGTCTCCACATAAACAGTCTCACAAATTGGAAAAGTGCCTGCCCAAACCACTGGAGGTAAGAAGTTGAAATTTGGTACAAAGGTTCCTCCACTGTAGTAGACATCGACTAAGTTTGTATTTTTGGAATTCCCTACAGGATATCCCAAAAGGAAACTCGGTATGTGAGTTTCTCCTTCTGTGTAGGCGTCCGCTTAGACGGAATTTTTGAAATTCCTATCGGGAGGGGAAATAAGTTAAAAGTCTCCTCCTGACGGCTTGCCCAATCCCTTTTGGCCAACCTAAAGTTTTAAATATGTATTCCTTGGAGTAGAACTAACTCACCGGCAACGTTATTGGGGAAAAATGTCCCCAATAACGGCCTGCCCAAACCGCTTAGGCAATGCAGTTCAAATTTGGTATGAATGTTCCTCATCCATCGCAGATAGCCGCGAAGATGGAATTTTTGTAAATTCCTAAAGGGAGGGGCAAAAAGAAGAAAAGCCTCACCTTGGGGGCCGGTAAAAACCCCTTCGGCTAGAAACCTGAAGATTAAAATGTGGGTCCCTGGAGTAAGGGCTAACTTATTAGAAAGATACTTTTTTGAATTTTGGACAGGGTCGTTATAAAATGGGGGCTCAAAAAGGGAAAGTTGCCCCTTAACGACCTGTCCAAACTGCTGGAACTAGGAAGCTGAAATTCGGTACCTAGGTTCCTCTTCCAGCCTAATTCCAACCGGGAGGGACAAAAAAAGAAAAAGTGTCCCCCTTGACAGCCTGCTCAAACTGCTGGAACTAGGAAGCTGAAATTCCCTGTCGATGGATTTTCGGAAATTCCTACCGAGAGGGGCACAAATAGTAAAAGTTGGCTAGAAACCTGAAATGTAAAACATATGTTACTTGGAGTATGGGCTTTTTGGACCGGGAAGGTGCTTTTTGGACAGGGACATTGCAAAAATGGGGATTAATGAAGCGAAAAGTGCCGCTTGAAGGCCTGCCCAAACCGCTGGAGGTAGGAAGTTGAAATTTGGTATTAAAGTTCCTCCTCTATTGTAGACATCCGCTAAGATGAGATTTTTGGAAATTTCTACAGGTTGGGTCAAAAACAGGAAAAGTCTCCCCCTTAATGGCCTGGCCAAACTGCTGGAACAAGGGAGCTTAAATTCGGTATTTGGGTTCCTTCTCCAACGCTGACGTCCCCTAAGATGATATTTTTGGAAATTCATACCGGGAGGGGTAAAAAGGGAAAAAACTTCCCCCTTGACGGCCTAGCCAAACTGCTGGATATAGAGACCTAAAATTATGTATGTAGTAGGTTTCTCCTCCAACGCAGACGTCCTCTAAGACGGAATTTTTGGAAATTCCTACCGGGAGGGGTAAAAACGGAATAATTCTCCCCCTTGATGGCCTAACCGAACCCTTCGGCTAGAAACCTGTAATATATAATATGTTTTCCTTGGAGTATGGGCTAACTTATCGACAAGGCATATCTAGGACTTTGGACAGGAACGTGGTAAAAATGGTGGTTCAAAAGGGGAAAATTGCCCCCCCCCCCCTTAACGTCTGCGTCTTTAGCTAGAAACCTAAAACTTAAAGAACAAGTGTATATGAAACACTAAAATTAAGAAACTAAATAGGAAACGAGTGGAATGAAACACTACACAAGTGGAATGAAATGGATATAAATGTTAAACGAGTAGAATTGAAATTATAGAGAATGCAAATGGATTGGAAGAGGGAATTACCTGTTCAAACACTATTCACGGAATATGAAACTTATGTAGCATTGAAACTTAATCTCCAAAAAGTTAAACAGATTTTCTAAAAGAGAAAAAACCTTAGAAAAGGAATGGAACTTATATATTCCGATATTTAAACTTCATGTAACGAAGCACCGGTGGAAGAAACCGACGCAGTAAATTTTCCAACTGAATTTGTGAATTTACTTGAATTGCCAGGTCTACCTTTACATAAACTGGAATTAAAAAAAAAAAACTTTAAGACACGCTAACAATGTAGCGGGCTTTGCCCGCTATTTTTAATATTATAAAATGCTTTCCAACCCTGCTTTACGTTATTTATTTTCATTCAAAACACAAATGAACAAAACTACTTACGGGTCTATCTACCCAAGTTCGCACTTTACCAAATTATCTTAACATACACACGTATATTGCAATTTATTATGGATTCATTACTAACAATCCACTTTCATGAGAAAAAGTGATCAAATATTTATTTATTTTAAACCCATTGTTGTGCAGAATTATTTATTTGTGGTGGCTGGGTGAAGGCTTTAAATAAAAACGAGTAAAAAGGTTAAAGTCGGGCATGCCGACTATACAATACCCTACACCAGTCTGGTGTATTGTTTGGATCCGAAATTCGAATGGGTTAAAATGGGGCTTATGTCAAAATTTTCTATAATGTGAGTCAGCGCACCAAATTTCATTAAAATATCTTAATATTTGCGACCTGCAATTTGTAACCAAGCCAATTTTGGGGGGACCCTTATATGGGCACTAGTTCTAAACATGGACCGATGTTCGCCAAAATCAATAGGCTTCGTCCTTGGGCCAACATAGGTCTATGTACCAAATTTCATCAAAATATCTTAATATTAATACCTGCAGCGTATAAACAGTATAATTTTGGTAGGACCCTTATATGGGCACTAGGTCTAAACATAGACCGATGTTCACCAAAATCAATAGGCTGCGTTATTGGGCCAATATAGGTCTGTGTACCAAATTTCATCAAAATATCTTAATATTTGCGACCTGCAGCGTATAAACATTATAATTTTGGTAGGACCCTTATATGGGCACTAGGTCTAAACATAGACCGATGATCACCAAAATCAATAGGCTGCGTTATTGGGCCAATGTAGGTCTGTGTACCAAATTTCATCAAAATGTCTTAATATTTACGACCTGCAGCGTATAAACAGTATAATTTTGGTAGGACCCTTATATGGGCACTAGGTCTAAACATGGACCGATGTTCACCAAAATCAATAGGCTGTGTTATTTGGCTAACATAGGTCTGTGTACCAAATTTCGTCAAAATATCTTAATATTTACGACCTGCAGCGTATAAACAATATAATTTTGGTAGGACCCTTATATGGGCACTAGGTCTAAACATGGACCGATGTTCACCAAAATCAATAGGCTGCGTTATTGGGCCAATATAGGTCTGTGTACCAAATTTCATCAAAATATCTTAATATTTACGACCTGCAGCGTATAAACAGTCTAATTTTGGTAGGACCCTTATATGGGCACTAGGTCTAAACATGGACAGATGTTCACCAAAATCAATAGGCTGCGTTATTGGGCCAATGTAGGGCTGTGTACCAAATTTCATCAAAATATCTTAATATTTACGACCTGCAGCGTATAAACAATATAATTTTGGTAGGACCCTTATATGGGCACTAGGTCTAAACATGGACCGATGTTCAAAAAAATCAAACTTGTTCGTCCTTGGGCCAACATAGGTCTGCGTACCAAATTTCATCAAAATATCTTAATAGTTGCGACCTGTAGAGTGCGCACACGATTGCATGGACAGACAGACAGACGGACGGACGGACGGACATCGTTAAATCGAAATAAAAAAAAATTCTGAACCGATCGGTATACTATAAGGTGGGTCTACGACCAATATTTTTTGGTGTTACAAACATCAGCACAAACTTATAATACCCTGACCACATAGTGGTGTAGGGTATAAAAAACTTTAAATAAAAAAACGAATTTAATAAAAATTGTGGGGGGCACAGCCCCCCTTTAACCTTTAAGGCACTCTAACAACGTAGCGGGCTGCGCCCGCTAGTTTTTATATAAAATAATAAATACCGGTAAAATACCGGTAACTACCCATAAAAATAACGGTATCGGTAACGATAACGGTACTTAGAAATTTTTTTAGAGGTATCGATAACGGTAACGGTATTCAATTTGAAACGGTATTTTAGCGATAACGGTATTATAACGATAACGGTAACCCACCTTGTTTTTGTACTATTCTTTCTTGCAAACTTCATTGTGCACAGTAATACATGCTTTTTTTCAGAGACCCAAAATAACTGTTATATTTCTAAAAAAGTCACCACCCAAATTTATTTAATTATAATATTTCAATAATGCACTATATTTTATAAATCATATTGCACAAAAAAATCACAAAGTTTGGCAAAGATTTGAATTTTTTCAATTTTTATATTTTACTCTATAAATTTCTGTTGTTTTTTGATTTTTATTTTAAAACTTTTTATAAAAGTTACAGAATGATTTTTTTGAAAAAATTAAGCACTAACTTTTTTATTTGATAATAAAATAAAAATTAAAAATTGACCTAAATTGAATGCCGGAAGTTGCTGGAATATACATATTTACTCACTTTAAATCACTGTTCAATCTTTTATTAACACTACACACAAAAAAATTATTTTCATATTTGAATACGAAAATCGCAGATTCAATAAAAAACTTTTTTGAATTTCCTGTGATGACGATTTTTGCAGAATTGATAATGAAAATTGTAAGCACGTTGTTGAAATTATTTTGTTTTTCTGTCAATAAAGACAGTTGTTGATTTGATAAAACACAATAATTGAATTTTTGTGATTATTTAATGAAAGAATGTGTTGATTTAACACAAAGTTTTAACAAATTTTTTAATAAAAAAACATGTTAAATTTAATTTAAATTTATTTATTGAAAAATAAAAAAACAACAAAAATTATAAAAGGTGCAATAAAATTCTAAATCTTTCATATTACTAAATAACTTTTTTCATTAAACTTTTCCGGTTCACACATAATATGTGCAACCGCATCAAAGTCCAAAGAGTAACTAAAATATGAAACTTTAAATAGACAAATTTACAAAAAGAAAAACAAAACATAGCATGCCTTGAAAAAAATCAAAATAACGGCCAAAATTTAAAAACTTTGATTTTTACTTTGATTCAAGTATTATGTTTATTGAAAATGAAAAATTATTCAATTATTTGTTTATTAAATACATTTTGTTGAGTGTTATTTTTAAAAGTTGCAATAGTGATAAACAAAATGTTTGAATCAAATTCAAAGGGTTATTGGATTTTACTTTTATATCAAACAAACGAGTTTGTTAAATTTTTTTCTGGTATATTTTTTTGTGTGTAGTTGACATCATCAGGATATTATAATTGGTGAAGTCATTGGTTCCATGGCTTTTGATTTATATTCTTAATTGTTATTTTTTGATAAAGAAAAAAAATCACAAAATAACTTTTATTATTTTTGAAAAAATAAAAATCGTGTTTGGATTGTTTTTGTTTGAATTAAAAATATAAATCAAACAGAGCAAATAAACAGAAAATTAAAAATACTCAAACAGGAAATAATTGTAAAACAATCACTTTTTTGAATAAAAGTTATAACTGTTACGTCCCTGCTTTTTTTTCAATAACAGTGACTTGCTTTCACACTCTTCTGAATAAAATGTCTCCTTCTATCATGTGTTTGTTACCGGTTGCAACTATTCTTCTTTTAAGGCCCAGATTTTAGGAAGTGGATTATCTTTAAACTTAGTTTAACGCAGTTTGTAACTGGAATACTGGTTTTAAAATGTGGTTTATTTTGTTTTATTTCCATAAAGAAATAAATTATACTCGAGAAAAAGTTTTTCCGGCAAATTTTTGTTAATAAACTTTGAAATGGCTGACAAAATTCGTTTTCGGTTTAACTAAACAAAGTTTAACTGACATCTTAAAAACTAGCCATAAATATTATTTCGTTTATTTATCAGATAATCGCAGTCTTTTCCATAGAAAAACCGTGATCACGATCACAGTTTAATAGAACAACGATTTGCATATCACATTCACTGAGAACAATGTTACTGAAAAATCGTCGGATCGCCCATCTCTAGTACAAACCCGTGATCACCGTCACTGTTTAAAAGAACGGTGAATGTAAAATCACGATCACTGGTAGCAGCGTTATTCAAAAATCACCGGATCGCTCATCTCTACTTGATATTAGAGATGAGCGATATTTTCATACCGGTGATTTAATCACAGTTATTGATAAATCACTGGTAACGGCAGTGATCAAATATTTCAAGTCGCAGTTACTCGGAATGTCGTTCTTTTAATATTTTTGTACTATTCTTTCTTGCAAACTTCATTATGAACAGTAATACATGTTTTTTTTTTCAATAACAGTGACTTGCTTTCACACTCTTCTGAATAAAATGTCTCCTTCTATCATGTCTTTGTTACCGGTCGCAACTATTCTTCTTTTAAGGCCCAGTTTTTAGGAAGTGGATTATCTTTAAACCAAAGATATATAATAAATAAAGATAGAGCATTCAGTGGCGCCACTCTAGTTGCAGAATCGTGCAATTGATGGCGCTGAAAAAATTGAATTTGATTTCGAAATCTCAAGATGGCGACAGTAATCCAAAATTTCCAAAAGCTCTGCAATATTAAAACAGTGCTGCCACATTAAAATTTTATTATTTTATTTTAGGAATTTAAATAAAGGAACTTCTTGTCGAAAACAACTTTGTGGTTTTTGTTAAACGAATTATTAGTGTTAACTAGGATGCCAATCGGGATTGATATTTGAAAATCCCGGGATTCGGGATTGTGTATGAAATCCCGGGATCCCGATCTCGGGATTTTCGGGACTACGGGATTTTTCGGGATCCCGGGATTTTACGGGATTTCGGGATTTAAATTTTCCTTTATTTGTAAAAATTTTTATGTTATGTAACTAATTTTTTTATAGAATAAAGCGTTTTATAATTATTTAATAGTTAATTAATAATGTGGTACATTTTATGAATATTGAAACATATCAGTCAGAAATTGACAGTGGTACAAAAAATCAAGTACTTGCATACCACTGGGTAACCGCGATGTGAAAAATAAATGACTGGCAGAACACTCATTTCGGACACTTTGCCAGCGTTTGCAAAAATCGTTTTGCCAGTATTTGTTTTACAAAACATCACGGCAGGGCAAAAAAAAGATAAATATGAACTTTTTTAAATTTTATTTTGGAAAATATAATTCCAAACCAACTATTTATTGGTTTTGGCAGCGTTTTGCCAAAATTAAAAATTTTGTTTCTCCAGTACTTTTCCGGCGCTTTTTGAACTGCCGGTCCTTTTGTCTATTGGCGTTATCATATTGGAAATGGGAAAGCAATTTTTGTCAGTACTTATACCACCTGTTAAAATACCTTGCCATCGCTTTACCGTTTGTATTTTTCTGGCTGGGATAATATATGAAGGCCTGTCATTAAGTACACTTGCGCCCAGTATTTTGTAAGCCGATTTTAAAACAGATTCGTTGCGATAACCTTGCCCACTAAATTATACAGCAACAAAGTTATTTGGTTATCGTTATCAAATGTTTTCATGTAAGAATTCAAACTTACAGTCCCAGAATTTCGCTTGGATGAATAAATCGGTAAAATAACAAACAAACTTGATTTTTTGCATGTATTACTCAAAAACTTAATATTGTTTACCAAAATTTCAAATTTTTCTGGAAAGTCTTTGCATAGTTTACTCAAATAATCTACTTAATTTATAATTCTATGGCATCAATTTCTTGTCAATATGAGAAAATTCAAGAAAAAACGTAGTTAATCTAAAATGTCTCACTTTGTTTATTTGTGTTTATATTAATATTAAAAAATAAGAAAATCCCGGGATTTTTGAGAAATAATCCCGGGATTCGGGATTTGGCCAATCCCGAAAATCCCGGGATTTCGGGATTCGGGATTTCCCGTTTGGCATCCCTAGTGTTAACGTTGTTTAAAATTTTTATTGTGTATAATAAGAAATTTAATTTTTGTTAAAAGGACTTTTGCGTAAAGAAAAATATGTTCTAATAAATTAATTAGTACTTTTATTTGCATATTATAAAATCTTAAAAGCCCTAAACACAATTACATTTTCTTAAAAAAAAGTGAAATCATGTTAAAATGGCACATTTTTGTTAAAAAAAAATAGCTGTTGTTGAAAATGCATACTGTCAGAAAGTAAATTCGGTGACAAAAGAAACAATTTCAGTAATAACACACTCTTCTTTTGAGCCATTACTTTACTCCTAAATTTGTTGAATGAAAATTCGAGTGAAATTTAACATCTAAACTAGAGATGAGCGATCCGGTGATTTTTAAATAACGCTGCTACCAGTGATCGTGATTTTCAAATCACCGTTCTTTTAAACAGTGACCGTGATCACGGGTTTGTAATAGAGATGGGTGATCTGGCGCTTTTTCAGTAACATTGTTCTCAGTGAATGTGATTTGCAAATCGTTGTTCTTTTAAACTGTGATCGTGATCACGGTTTTTCTATGGAAAATACTGCGATTTTCTAATAAATAAACGAAAGAATATTTATTGTGAGGTTTTAAGATGTCAGTTAAAATTGGTTTAGTTAAACCGAAAACGAATTTTGTCAGCCATTTCAAAGTTTATTAACAAAAATTTGCCGGAAAATATTTTTCTCGAGTATAATTTATTTCTTTATGGAAATAAAACAAAATAAACGACATTTTAAAAGCAGTATTCCAGTTACAAACTGCGTTAAACTAAGTTTAAAGATTATCCACTTCCTAAAAACTGGGCCTTAAAAGAAGAATAGTTGCGACCGGTAACAAAGACGTGATAGAAGGAGACATTTTATTCAGAAGAGTGTGAAAGCAAGTCACTGTTATTGAAAAAAAAAAACATGTATTACTGTTCATAATGAAGTTTGCAAGAAAGAATAGTACGAAAATATTAAAAGAACGACATTCCGAGTAACTGCGACTTGAAATATTTGATCACTGCCGTTACCAGTGATAACTGTGATTAAATCACCGGTATGAAAATATCGCCCATCTCTAATCTAAACTCGAGATTAAAAAATTTTAATTATGGCGATTTTTGTCGCTCCAATGTGTAATTGTATTTTTCAGTTCTGGCAACACAAGAGTAAGTAACAAGAGCTTTTTCGAATATGCCTTGAAATGAGATAAAAGCTGTGCCTTGAAATGAGATAATTTTCGAATTTATCTATTTGATTTATCGCGAACAGCGCCATCTTCTCAAAATGGGTGAAACTAATTTGGTGGGGGTTTGAAATGAGATAACTATCCAAATAATGGCAACCCCCATAGTTTCACCCATTTTGAGAAGATGGCGCTGTTCGCGATAAATCAAATAGATAAATTCGAAAATTATCTCATTTCAAGGCACAGCTTTTATCTCATTTCAAGGAATATTCGAAAAAGCTCTTGTTACTTATTCTTGTGTTGCCAGAACTGAAAACTGCAATTACACATTGGAGCGGCAAGAATCGCCATAATTAAAATTTTTAATCTCGAGTTTAGATGTTATATTTCATTCGAATTTTCATTCAATAAATTTGGGAGTAAAGTAAAGGCTCAAAAGAAGAGTGAGGTATTACTGGAATTGTTTCTTTTGTCACCGAATTTGCTTTCTGACAGTATGCATTTTCAACAACAGCTATTTCTTTTTAAACAATAATGTGCCATTTTAACATGATTTCACTTTTTTTTAAGAAAATGTAATTGTGTTTAGGGCTTTTAAGATTTTATAATATGCAAATAAAAGTACTAAAAAGTCATTAGAACATATTTTTCTTTACGCAAAAGTCCTTTTAACAAAAATTAAATTTCTTATTATACACAATAAAAATTTTAAACAACGTTATCACTAATAATTCGTTTAAAAAAAAAGCACAAAGTTGTTTTCGACAAGAAGTTCCTTTATTTAAATTCCTAAAATAAAATAATAAAATTTTAATGTGGCAGCACTATTTTAATATTGCAGAGCTTTTGGAAATTTTGGATTACTGTCGCCATCTTGAGATTTCGAAATCAAATTCGATTTTTCAGCGCCATCAATTACACGATTCTGCAACTAATGTCCCCTCACTATTTGCTATATCTTTATTTATTTGACATCTTTGCTATATCTTCAAAGATATATCTATATCTATATCTTTGCTATATATCAAAGATGTCAAATAAATAAAGATATAGCAAATAGTGAGGGGACATTAGTTGCAGAATCGTGTAATTGATGGCGCTGAAAAATCGAATTTGATTTCGAAATCTCAAGATGGCGACAGTAATCCAAAATTTCCAAAAGCTCTGCAATATTAAAATAGTGCTGCCACATTAAAATTTTATTATTTTATTTTAGGAATTTAAATAAAGGAACTTCTTGTCGAAAACAACTTTGTGCTTTTTTTTTAAACGAATTATTAGTGATAACGTTGTTTAAAATTTTTATTGTGTATAATAAGAAATTTAATTTTTGTTAAAAGGACTTTTGCGTAAAGAAAAATATGTTCTAATGACTTTTTAGTACTTTTATTTGCATATTATAAAATCTTAAAAGCCCTAAACACAATTACATTTTCTTAAAAAAAAGTGAAATCATGTTAAAATGGCACATTATTGTTTAAAAAGAAATAGCTGTTGTTGAAAATGCATACTGTCAGAAAGCAAATTCGGTGACAAAAGAAACAATTCCAGTAATACCTCACTCTTCTTTTGAGCCTTTACTTTACTCCCAAATTTATTGAATGAAAATTCGAATGAAATATAACATCTAAACTCGAGATTAAAAATTTTAATTATGGCGATTTTTGCCGCTCATTGCAGTAATTGCCGTTTTCAGTTCTGGCAACACAAGAATAAGTAACAAGAGCTTTTTCGAAAATTCCTTGAAATGAGATAAAAGCTGTGCCTTGAAATGAGATAATTTTCGAATTTATCTATTTGATTTATCGCGAACAGCGCCATCTTCTCAAAATGGGTGAAACTAATTTGGTGGGGGTTTGATCTTTATTTACAAACCCCCACCAAATGAGTTTCACCCATTTTCAGAAGATGGCGCTGTTATCGATGTATCAAATAGATAATTAGAAAATTATCTCATTTCAAGGCACAGCTTTTATCTCATTTCAAGGAATATTCGAAAAAGCTCTTTTTACTTTTTTCTTGTGTTGCCAGAACTGAAAAATGCAATTACACATTGGAGGGGCAAAAATCGCCATAATTAAAATTTTCTAATCTCGAGTTTAGATGTTAGATTTCACTCGAATTTTCATTCAATAAATTTAGGAGTAAAGTAATGGCTCAAAACAAGAGTGTGGTATTACTGAAACTGTTTCTTTTGTCACGGAATTTGCTTTCTGACAGCATGCATTTTCAACAACAGCTATTTTTTTTTAAACAAAAATGTGCCATTTTAACATGATTACACTTTTTTTTAAGAAAATGTAATTGTATTTAGGGCTTTTAAGATTTTATAATAAGCAAATAAAAGTACTAAAAAGTCATTAGAACATATTTTTCTTTACGCAAAAGTCCTTTTAACAAAAATTAAATTTCTTATTATACACAATAAAAATTTTAAACAACGTTAACACTAATAATTCGTTTAACAAAAACCACAAAGTTGTTTTCGACAAGAAGTTCCTTTATTTAAATTCCTAAAATAAAATAATAAAATTTTAATGTGGCAGCACTGTTTTAATATTGCAGAGCTTTTGGACATTTTGGAAATTTCAAATTCCAGTGGATGTAGACTGTCGCCATCTTGAGATTTCGAAATCAAATTCGATTTTTTCAGCGCCATCAATTGAACGATTCTGCAACTAGAATGGCGCCACTGAATGCTTTATCTTTATTTATTATATATCTTTGATTATATATCTTTGGAATAAGTAACAAGAGCTTTTTCGAATATTCCTTGAAATGAGATAATTTTCGAATTTATCTATTTGATTTATCGCGAACAGCCCCATCTTCTCAAAATGGGTGAAACTAATTGGGTGGGGGTTTGATATAACAAACAAAGATGTCAAATATAAAGATGTAACAAAATGCATTCCTGTTTAGTTCCAAAAATTTACAACAGATGGTGATATTGTCACTGCATTTTTGTGTCATTATTTTGAAAATTCTCTCTAAACAAATATGGCCGTTAATCAAAATATAAAAATCAAAACAAAAAATAAAAATTTAAATAAAATTTTAAATTATGAAAAATATTCATGGTTTTGTAGTGTTTTTGCAACTTTTATAAATAAAACACATAGTTAAAATTCGTGTAGATAAATAATAATTATACCATAAAAGAATATATAACCATCAAAGTGTTGAAATTTATTTGTACAAAAATTAAACAATTTCTTTTTGTTGAAATAAAAAAAAATCACAACAAATATGTTACCCTACACCATTCATTGTTTGGCTTGGTCTTTAGGTTCAACTAAAATTATTTCAGTCGAAACATTTTTTAAATATTTGTGTTTAGGATTTGTTATAGGGAGAGTAAAAGAAAACTTTTTGGTGGTAATTTTGTGTTCCAATTGCTATTTTTGATAGCAGATCCCATTTTTAGTTAAAAAAGTAGGATCGCCGATCAAAGTGAAGTTTTTTAATTTTTCAGAAAAAATACTTTTCGCTTATCAATCTGAATATGATTTAATTTACCAATAAAAAATTTTTATAATATATATTATTTTAAGTAAAATATTTAAAGACATTTTAGAGTATATATACAAAGCACTTTAAATACTTTTTGTCAGTTAAAGCTACTCTAAATATCAATTCCACTTTGGTTTTTGAACGTGAAAAAAAGGATTTTTTTTTGTTTTACGTCTTCTTGAGAAGAATTACCACTATAAAGTCAGTAGCATAGTCGATATTAAAAAAAAAACATTTTTTTCAACACAAAATTTTCCTTAACAACTTAAACTTCAAATTCCGAAAGATAAAATTTGTTTTGGACTGTTTTAGAAAAAAGTTTGCGAAAGTTAAATTGCGAAATCAAATCTATTCCGAAAAAACCTATAACATGCCTGATAATATTGTAATTATGATTTCAGTGTAATTTTTAAATCCCAATCGAAATCTGGCTTTTGTCAGTACCAATAAACAAAACCGAATATTCGCTTTACCGAAGAAACCGAAAGTTTTTGTTAACATTTTCCTTAAAATTACGTAATTAGAAAAAAAAACTGAAAATAAGTTCTTAAATTTTAAATGAGATCAATTATATTTATTATGAATACAAAATTAACAAAAGACGTTATGTTAAGCAACTTCTAGATGAGGGAAGAAAACAGATATGGATGGAATATAAGCTTCTCTAAATAGCAGAAATCATTCACAATCTAGTTTTTTTAGATGTGTTTTTGATTTACCTCTAGTATTTCTCTAAATTATATTTAAAAGAATTTTAAATGTTTCGGCATTTGTTGGCCACAATTTTGCAAAAGTTGCCAAATATAGGGTTTTTTGCTGACACCGGTCGGTTGGATTCTGAATTTTATTCAAATGCAAAAGCAAATAGTTTTTTCTATATTCAATTCAAAAAACTGGAAATCCTACGTTTTGTAAAAATTTTATTTTCAGTTACAATAACATACTTTGTGTTACAAAATGTTAATTAGTTTGCGCGACTATTTTGGTTTCATATTTAAATTTTAATGTTGCAAACCGAGATATAAAATTTATATTAACTAAATTTATAGTGTAGGGCGTTTATTTTTCTCTTGTCAAATTATTTTAATAACGACTTCCGGTAGTACTCATAAGCGTTATTCAATAGTACTTGTTAGCGTTATTTGGAAATGCCTGCCATCTGGTGTATAATATTGGCAACTTTTGTTATATCTTTATATTTGACATCTTTGTAACAAACAAAGATGTCAAATATAAAGATATAACAAAAGTTGCCAATATTATACACTAGATGGCAGGCATTTCCAAATAACGCTAACGAGTACTATTAAATAACGCTTATGAGTACTACCGGAAGTCGTTATTAAAATAATTTGACAAGAGAAAAATAAACACCCTACACTATAAATTTAGTTAATATAAATTTTATTTCTCGGTTTGCAACATTAAAATTTAAATATGAAAACAAAATAGTCGCACAAACTAATTAACATTTTGTAACACAAAGTATGTTATTGTAACTGAAAATCAATTTTCTACAAAACGTAGGATTTTCAGTTTTTTTTAATTCAATATAGAAAAAAACTATTTGCTTTTGCATTTAAATAAAATTCAGAAAACCATATATTTGGGAACTTTTCGGAAAAGTTGTGGCCAACAAATGCGGAAACATTTAAAATTCTTTTAAATATAATTTAGAGAAATATACTAGAGGTAAATCAAAAACACATCTAAAAAAACTAGATTGTGACTGATTTCTGATATTTAGAGAAGCTTATATTCCATCCATATCTGTTTTCTTCCCTCATCTAGTAGTGGCTTAACATAACGTCTTTTGTTAATTTTGTTTTCATAATAAATAGAATTGATCTCATTTAAAATTTAAGAACTTATTTTCAGTTTTTTTTTCTAATTACGTAATTTTAAGGAAAAGGTTAACAAAAACTTTCGGTGTCTTCCGAATAAAGCGAATATTCGGTTTTGTTTATTGGTACTGACAAAGCCAGAATTCGGTCGGGATTTAAAAATTACACTGAAATCATAATTAGAATATTATCAGGCATGTTATAGGTTTTTTCGGAATAGATTTCATTTCGCCATTTAACTTTCGCAAATTTTTTCTAAAACAGTTCAAAACAAATTTTTTCTTTCGGAATTTGAAGTTTAAGTTGTTAAAGAAAATTTTGTGTTGAAAAAAATGTTTTTTTTTTGAAATATCGACTATGCTACGGGCTGTATAGTGGTAATTCTTCTCAAGAAGACGTAAAACAAAAAAAAATCATTTTTTTCACTTTCGGAAACCAAAGTGGAATTGATATTTAGAGTAGCTTTAACTCACAAAAAGTATTTAAAGTGCTTTGTATATATTTCCTAAAATGTCTTTAACTATTTTACTTAAAAAAATATATATTAAAAAAATTTTTTATTGGTAAATTCAATCATTTTCAGATTGATAAGCGAAAAGTATTTTTTTCCGAAAAATTAAAAAAATTCCTACTTTTTTAACTAAAAATGGGATCTTCTATCAAAAATAGCAATTGGAACACAAAATTATCACCAAAAAGTTTTCTTTTACTCTCCCTATAACAAATCCTAAACACAAACATTTAAAAAATGTTTCGGCTGAAATAATTTTAGTTCAACCTAAAGACCAAGCCAAACAATGAATGGTGTAGGGTAACATATTTGTTGTGATTTTTTTTTATTTTTACAAAAAGAAATTGTTTAATTTTTGTACAAATACATTTTAACACTTTGATGGTTATATATTCTTTAATGGTATAATTATTATTTATCTACACGAATTTTAACTATGTGTTTTATTTATAAAATTTGCAAAAACACTACAAAACCTGAATATTTTACAAAATTTTAAATTTTATTTAAATTTTTATTTTTTGTTTTTAACAGCCATATTTGTTTAGAGAGAATTTTCAAAATAATGACACAAAAATGCAGTGACAATATCGCCATCTGTTGGAAATTTTTGGAACTAAACAGGGATGCATTTTGTTACATCTTTATATTTGAGGTCTTTGTAACAAAAGTGGCCAATATTATACACCAGATGGCAGGCATTTCCAAATAACGCTAACGAGTACTATTGAATAACGCTTATGAGTACTACCGGAAGTCGTTATTAAAATAATTTGACAAGAGAAAAATAAACACCCTACACTATAAATTTAGTTAATATAGTTTTATTCCTTCGTTTGCAACATTAAAATTTAAATATGAAAACAAAATAGTGGCGCAAACTAATTAACATTTTGTAACACAAAGTATGTTATTGTAACTGAAAATCAATTTTTTACAAAACGTAGGATTTCCAGTTTTTTAAATTCAATATAGAAAAATCTATTTGCTTTTGCATTTAAATAAAATTCAGAATCCGACCGACCGGTTTCGGAAAAAAACCCCATATTTTGCAACTTTTCGGATAAATTGTGGCCAACAAATGCCGAAACATTCAAAATTCTTTTAAATATAATTTAGAGAAATACTAGAGGTAAATAAAAAAAAAAACATCAAAAATACTAGATTGTGAATGATTTCTGCTATTTAGAGAAGCTTATATTCCATCCATATCTGTTTTCTTCCCTCTTCTAGAAGTGGCTTAACATAACGTCTTTTGTTTATTTTGTTTTCATAATAATTAGAATTGATCTCATTTAAAATTTAAGAACTTATTTTCAGTTTATTTTTTAATTACGTAATGTTAACAAAAACTTTCGGTTTCTTCCCAGTAAAGCGAATATTCGGTTTTGTTTATTGGTACTGACAAAAGCCAGATTTCGGTCGGGATTTAAAAATTACACTGAAATCATAATTAGAATATTATCAGGCATGTTATAGGTTTTTTCGGAATAGATTAGATTTCGGAATTTAACTTTCGCAAACTTTTTTCTAAAACAGTCCAAAACAATTTTTTTTTCTTTCGCAATTTGAAGTTTAAGTTGTTAAAGAAAATTTTGTGTTGAAAAGAAAATATTTTTTTTTAATATCGACTATGCTACGGGCTTTACAGTGGTAAAGAGAATGTTTAAAGCTTTTCAAGAAGACGTAAAACAAAAAAAAATTATTTTTTTCACTTTCAGAAACTAAAGTTGAATTGATATTTAGAGTAGCTTTAACTCACAAAAAGTATTTAAAGTGCTTTGTATATATTCCCTACTTAAAAAAATATGTATTAAAAAATCTTTTTATTGGTAAATTAAAACATTTTCAGATTTATAAGGGAAAAGTACTATTTTCTGAAAAATTAAAAAATTTCACTCTGATCGGCGATTCTACTTTTTTGACTAAAAATGGGATTTTCTATCAAAACTAGCATTTGGAACACAAAATTACCACCAAAAAGTTTTCTTTTACCTTTTAAGAATTTATGTAGTTTTTATAGTTTTTTTTTGAATTTCTCTTAGCATAATTTCTCTGAAATGTAAAAGTATTAGATTTAAGTTGAAATGGAGGCCGAAAAAAGCTGAATTAGAAAACTAAGTGTTGATAAATTTGATTGCAAGTGTCAATTAATTTCAAATCATCCTCTATTGCAGTTATTTTAATATTAATTTTACCAACATAATTCTCCGAGTTCTCTAATAAAAACTTTTATGAACTGAGATATTGTTGGATAGAAAAAATTTTTTTAATGTGTAATAGTATATAAATGTAAACATTTAGCTGAAACATAAATTCAAATTTCTATCACTATTTCGATAACTTAATTTTTTTTATTTTCACTCCCTATAACAAATCCTAAACACAAACATTTAAAAAATGTTTCGGCTGAAATAATTTTAGTTCAACCTAAAGACCAAGCCAAACAATGAATGGTGTAGGGTAACATATTTGTTGTGATTTTTTTTATTTTAACAAAAAGAAATTGTTTAATTTTTGTACAAACACATTTTAACACTTTGATGGTTACATATTCTTTAATGGTATAATTATTATTTATCTACACGAATTTTAACTATGTGTTTTATTTATAAAATTTGCAAAAACACTACAAAACCATGTATATTTTACAAAATTTTAAATTTTATTTAAAATTTTATTTTTTGTTTTTATTTTGATATTTTGATTAACAGCCATATTTGTTTATAGAGAATTTTCAAAATAATGACACAAAATATAAAGATGTAACAAAATGCATTCCTGTTTAGTTCCAAAAATTTCCAACAGATGGCGATATTGTCACTGCATTTTTGTGTCATTATTTTGAAAATTCTCTCTAAACAAATATGGCTGTTAATCAAAATATCAAAATCAAAACAAAAAATATAAATTCAAATTAAATTTATGAAAAATATTATTGTTTCGTAGTGTTTTTCTAATTATATTAATAAAAAAAATCGTTTAAATTATCGTGTATAAACTAAAAAATTTAACCGTAAAAGAATCCATGAGAATATAAGTGTTAAAACGTATTTGTAGGAAAATAGATTTCTTTTTGTTCAAATGAAAACAAAAATTACAATAAATATGTTACCCTACACCATTCAATTTCCGACTCAGTCTTCGGGTTGAACTAGAAATATTTCAAAGACAAAATTTGTTAAACATTTGTGATTTGTGTGTGTTAAAAAGAATATACACTCAAAAAAGTTTGACACACTCAAAAAAGTTTGACAGTTACTACATGACAGTGGTTTGTGTAGTGATCAGTAGTTGTTGTTTTTAACAGTAATTACAGTTGGTTTTCTATAGAAAATGTAAAACAACTGATATGATGGTTATTTAGGAAAACAACTAACGAAAAGTACTGTAATTTCGTAATAGTTGTTTTAAACAATTATTTTAACTATCATAATAAACAACTACCAAAACAGTAATTTTACAGTAAACAGTTACTTTTGGTAGTTATTTAAAAAATAAAAAAATTCGTTGATATTTTTTTAATTTTAAAAATTCTTGTTTAATTTATATTTGTTATTATTGATATATTTCTAGTTTGCAAATAAAAATCAGAAACTTGTATTGTATCTCCATTACATAAAAGCATAATAACTGGAGAACGGTTTGAATTTTTACTTCGAATTTTAAATAGGCTGAAGCAATAACACATATTTTTGTAATCGAAAGAAAAAATTATTTTTTTCTTATTAAAATATACTTTTATATACAAAAAGACATGACAGTTGTTTGTATAGTATATAGTAGTTTTTAACAGTACCTAATTACACTTGTTTTTCTATAGAAAAATGCAAAACAACAGTTATGAAGGTTATTTCAAAAACAACTAACTACCATAATCTCGTAACAGTTGTTTTTTAAAACAGTTT
>OX465300.1:6824513-6912013 GCA_949987735.1 Leucophora obtusa
ATATGGTATCATTTAAACAATATATTGTCATATATGGCACAATTTAAACAATATATGGTCAAATTTGGTACCACATCAACAACATTTGGAATACAAATCCATATATGGTTTAATTTGAATAATGTAAAACTATGGCGCTATAAAAAATATTATCAGATATGTTACTTCATTAACAATATTTATAATACAGTGTCATATATTGTAATATATGTATATCATTCAATATATATTGATGTATGGTAATGGTACAATAATTCCAATATCAGTTGAGATACAATTTGTGGGTCCATATCAACAATTTGTTCACGTACATTTAACATATATATATATGTACATTTAAGTTATAATTTATAAACACTTTATAAAGTTAAATAGTTCCATAAACCTCGTCTAACTGTATAGAATGTTTATGAATATACGATTTAATATATAATAATTACAACTACAAATTGGTGCCATTATCTAAAATTTAATTTAATGTTAACTTATAATAAAATAAAAATGTATTTCCTAAAAATAAAAATATAGTGTTAATTAATGTTAATATACAATAGGTTTAAGTTTAACATCCCAGACAGAAAAATATAATCGGCACAATGCTGGCAAACCGTTGGCGATGGTCGGTTATGCGTTGGCAGAACGTTGCATTAACTATCTTGGCAAAAAAATAGATTTCAAAAAACATTTTTGAAAAAATTGAGAAAACTTTTTTTAATATTTGCTTTTAAAAACATGAAATTTAACCCAGTCCACCAGATTGTCAGCCAAGACCTCTACACTCTAATCTAACGAGACTTGTTATAGATGTGTGATAGCTACAAATTAAATGAATAATAAAAGCATTTCGAGCTAACTTATAAGCATGGAAAAAAGGTATTCCAGAAATTATTAAATGTATTTTAGAAAATTTTAATTGTATATCACAAAATATTATTTGCACTTCAGAAACTACAATATTACGCAAATTTAATTATTTATTTATTTAGTTGTGTCCAGAAATAATGAAATCTATTTCAGAATTTCATAGCTAATAGAGAAAAATTTCTCAAATACATTTCATAATTTCGGAAATACGATTGATAATTTCTGAAATACAGTTTGATAATTTCTGAAATACAGTTGTGAATTTCGGAAATACAATTAATAATTTCTGAAACACAATTGATAAAACTGAACTTCAATTGACTAGTTCTGAAATACAATTCATAAATGTGAAAAATAATTGATGAGTTCTGAAACACAATTGATAAAACTGAAGTTCAATTGATTATTTCTGAAATACAATTGATAAATCTTAAAACAATTAATACAATTGGAAATGGTGTAGAGCGTCAAAAAGATGTAAATAAAATTATTTTATTCAAAGATTTCAATTTAATAAAAAAATAAATATATAATTTTATAAAAAAATTTATAGAAAAAAAAATTTTAATTTTATAAAAAGAAATTCATTTTGTAAAAGAAATGCATATTGAACTCGTTACCTTCTGAGTTTAAACCTTATTTTAACAAAATATTGTAATTTTTATACAATCAGTGCTCTGCCAGTATATTATTTTTTGAACAGTCGGCAATATATGTCTGGGATCTTATTTAATCCCAAATAAATGGAGATCTTACGTAGTACCCAAATATAATGCGGGATCTAATTTTATCTGTCATTTTTATGGATACTTTTAAATGTCAATCCCCAAATATATTGCTGTTTCTAATTCGATCTGCCATTTTAATACCGAAATAAATTGCTGGATCTAATTCGATCTGCCATTTTTCGGATCAAATTAGGTCTTACTAAATCCCAAAATATATTGCTGGATCTAATTTTATCTGCCAATTTTCTGTTCAATTTATATCCAAGTTTATCCACAAATATATTGCTGAATCTAATTCGATGTGCCATTTTTCGGATAAAATTAGATCTAAGTTAATCCACAAATATATTGCTGGATCTAATTTGATCTGCTATTTTTCAGATCAATTTATATCTAAGTTTATCCACAAATATATTGCTGGATCTAATTCGATGTGCCATTTTTCGGATCAAATTAGATCTAAGTTTATCCCCAAATATATAGCTAGATCTAATTCGATCTGCCACTTTTTCGGATCAAATTAGATATACGTTTATCCACAAATATATTGCCGGATCTAATTTGATCTGCCAAAATTGAGATCAAATTAGATCTAAGTTTATCCCCAAATATATAGCTGGATCTAATTGGATCCGCCATTTTTCGGATCAAATTAGATCTAAAAATATCCGCAAATATATAGCTGGATCCGCCAATTTTCGGATCAAAATAGATCTAGGTTTATCCCCAAAGATATCACTGGACCTCCCAATTTTGAGATATAACTTGATCTTAGTTTATCCCCATATATACAATGGGATCTAATACGATATGATTGGATACACCCAATTTTGAGATCTAATTGGATCAGCTAGATATTACAGCAGATCTTAAACAATATCAAATTGGATATAATTAGATATTGCGCGAGATCAATTTTTTTTACTCGGGTATATATTATCACATATGGTGCCATTCAAACCATATATTATCATATATGGTGCCATTCAAACCATATATTATCATATATGGTACCATTTAAACCATATATTATCATATATGGTGCAATTTCAACAATATATGCCCATATATGGTACCTCATGAACAATATTTTTAATACAGTTCCACATATGAAAATATATGCTACCATATATAGTGCCATATATATTTATATATGGTGTTATTTAAGCAATATATTACCATATATGGTGCCATTTAAACCATATATTCTCATATATGGTGCTATTTCCACAATATATGCTCATATATGGTACCTGATGAACGACATTTTTAATACAGATGCAGATATGATAATATATGCTACCATATATAGTCCCATATATATTGATATATGGTGTCATTTAAACAATATTAATATATAGACATATATGGTATCATTTAAACAATATATTGTCATACATGGCACAATATAAACAATATATGGTCAAATTTAGTACCACATCAACATTTTGAATACAATTCCATATATGGTTTAATTTGAATAATGTAAAACTGTATGGCGCTATAAAAAATATTATCAGATATGTTACTTCATTAACAATATTTATAATACAGTGTCATATATTCTAATATATGTATATCATTCAATATATATTGATGTATGGTAATGGTACAATAATTCCAATATCAGTTGAGATACAATTTGTGGGTCCATATCAACAATTTGTTCACGTACATTTAACATATATATTTGTACATTTAAGTTATAATTTATAAACACTTTATAAAGTTAAATAGTTCCATAAACCTCGTCTAACTGTATAGAATGTTTATGAATATACGATTTAATATATAATAATTACAACTACAAATTGGTGCCATTATCTAAAATTTAATTTAATGTTAACTTATAATAAAATAAAAATGTATTTCCTAAAAATAAAAATATAGTGTTAATTAATGTTAATATACAATAGGTTTAAGTTTAACATCCCAGACAGAAAAATAAATTCGGCACAATGCTGGCAAACCGTTGGCGATGGTCGGTTATGCGTTGGCAGAACGTTGCATTAACTATCTTGGCAAAAAAATAGATTTCAAAAAACATTTTTCAAAAAATTAAGAAAACTTTTTTAATATTTGCTTTTAAAAACATGAAATTTAACCCAGTCCACCAGATTGTCAGCCAAGACCTCTACACTCTAATCTAACGAGACTTCTTATAGATGTGTGATAGCTACAAATTAAATGAATGTTAAAAGCATTTCGAGCTAACTTATAAGCATCGAAAATAGGTATTCCAGAAATTATTAAATGTATTTTAGAAAATTTTAATTGTATATCACAAAATATTATTTGCACTTCAGAAACTACAATATTACGCAAATTTAATTATTTATTTATTTAGTTGTGTCCAGAAATAATGAAATCTATTTCAGAATTTCATAGCTAATAGAGAAAAATTTCTCAAATACATTTCATAATTTCGGAAATACGATTGATAATTTCTGAAATACAGTTTGATAATTTCTGAAATACAGTTGTGAATTTCGGAAATACAATTAATAATTTCTGAAACACAATTGATAAAACTGAACTTCAATTGCCTAGTTCTGAAATACAATTCATAAATGTGAAAAATAATTGATGAGTTCTGAAACACAATTGATGAAACTGAAATTCAATTGATTATTTCTGAAATACAATTGATAAATCTTAAAACAATTAATACAATTGGAAATGGTGTAGAGCGTCAAAAAGATGTAAATAAAATTATTTTATTCAAAGATTTCAATTTAATAAAAAAATAAATATATAATTTTATAAAAAAATTTATAGAAAAAAAAATTTTAATTTTATAAAAAGAAATTCATTTTGTAAAAGAAATGCATATTGAACTCGTTACCTTCTAAGTTTAAACCTTATTTTAACAAAATATTGTAATTTTTATACAATCAGTGCTCTGCCAGTCTATTATTTCTTTGAACAGTTGGCAATATATGTCTGGGATCTTATTTAATCCCAAATAAATGGAGATCTTACGTAGTACCCAAATATATGCGGCATCTAATTTAATCTGTCATTTTTATGGATACTTTTAGATGTCAATCCCCAAATATATTGCTGTTTCTAATTCGATCTGCCATTTTAATACCGAAATAAATTGCTGGATCTAATTTGATCTGCCATTTTTCTGATAAATTTAGATCCAAGTTTATCCACAAATATATTGCTGGATCTAATTCGATGTGCCATTTTTCGGATCAAATTAGATCTAAGTTTATCCACAAATATATTGCTGGATCTAATTCGATGTGCCATTTTTCGGATCAAATTAGATCTAAGTTTATCCCCAAATATATAGCTAGATCTAATTCGATCTGCCACTTTTTCGGATCAAATTAGATATACGTTTATCCAAAAATATATTGCCGGATCTAATTTGATCTGCCAAAATTGAGATCAAATTAGATCTAAGTTTATCCCCAAATATATAGCTGGATCTAATTGGATCCGCCATTTTTCGGATCAAATAAGATCTAAAAATATCCGCAAATATATAGCTGGATCCGCCAATTTTCGGATCAAAATAGATCTAGGTTTATCCCCAAAGATATCACTGGACCTCCCAATTTGGAGATATAACTTGATCTTAGTTTATCCCCATATATACAATGGGATCTAATACGATATGATTCGATACACCCAATTTTGAGATCTAATTGGATCAGCTAGATATTACAGCAGATCTTAAACAATATCAAATTGGATATAATTAGATATTGCGCGAGATCAATTTTTTTTACTCGGGTGGATATACTTAGAAATATATGTAATTTCATATACCCATGTGAAAATCGAAATATATATGAAAATACATGATCATACATTGGCTCGTATGTGATCATGCATGGGCATACATAGTCATATACTTACATGCGTAGTTCAATGTATGACCATACATGATCTCATATATTTCCATATACCTTTGGATCCGAAATTTGAGGGTATATGGAGGTATATGGCTATATATGATCATATAGGAGCATACATGAATCATATGTGAGCATATATGGTCATATATGAACATGCACGGTCATATGCCCTTAAATTTCGGATCCAAAGATATATGGAAATGTATGAGATCATGTATGGTCATACATTGAACTATGCATGTACGTTAGACTGGACTTAAAATATTTTTTCCCGCAAAAAGAGTGTACCGCCCCCTCAAATTGTTCCTTTTTACGTGAATAATGAAAATCCAAAATCTTAGACTGATAGCCCTAGGTTAAGGCGTGGCACATGCCCACTAAAGTGGCTAAAACCGGTTTATATGGACTTTTCAAGAGACAAGGCACAAAAATATAAGTAAAAATGTTTCATATATGTTTGTCAAATATTATTTTATTGAAATTAACTTACGTTTATTTATTTCTATGCTTTATAAACATTAAAACTTAATCACAAAGGTCTGATTTATTAATGCTACTGTATTTTTTCCTATAATCAGTTACTACTTATTTGTATAACAGTTTTTAAACATGAGTTTTTTTTTTCAAAAAAATCGCAAAAATACAACTCTGTAAACAAATATCTAATTGCTAAATAAAATGTTGGCAACCACAGAGGAAAGTCAACATCTGATCAGTACACCTATCCCCCGTTTTACACGGTACTCGTTTTACACGCTTTCGATCTTACACGGTTTTTTGTTTGAAGTTAAAAAAAATGATAATACATAGAGATAAAGATAAATGAAATCCATATGTACAAAAAAGCGCATTTTAAACTTACATGCACTTAATTATGTCTACTTGATTTAATTTTACTCATCTGGTAACACTTGTGTTGTACGTATGTATGTATGAATATGTACGTGCATATCAACATTACATATGTGTATAACCACCACATGTATCAAATCTTAAAAAAGGGAAAGTCCCTTTTAAGTAAGCAAAATATTATTGTAAGTTCTTTATCCATCAGTTAGTTGATTTCAAGCAATAAACAAAGCAGGAATCATAGAAACATTATTGCTATTAAAAGAATTGATTTTGATGGTATTTGCAAAATGGACACAAGAGCTAGTGAAAAAATTTATTTATTAGAATATGATGAAAGCCAAATCATTGGATCTAAGCTGCCTTCCAATGGCCAAATTTTGAAAGTGTTGTTTTATAACATGCGCAAAGTAAAATTGGATCTTCGTTCAAGTGCGTATCTGGTTATCAAAGAGGCTGAAATTCTTTGGAATAAAGCTCGTATTCCAGTTCGCCAAATTGATAGAAGCGTTCAAAAAGTCGAAGCTTTATATCAACAATGGAAAAATCTGCAAAAAACGTGCAAACGCAGCACACCACTTCAAAAAAAGCGAGAAGATGAGTTTATTAAAAATATGAATAACTTATTTGACATTGCGCACGGAAATGCATTAGATTTAATTAAAATAGAAGAAGATAAAGAGTTTTTGAAAAATCAACGTAAAGAAGGTAGACCTGGTGCAATGGTAGGATGCGATCGTTCATTATTTGAAAAAGAAAAGCGAAAAAATATTCGTATTGAGAAAGGGGTATTGCGAAAAGAAAAGCAGAGCGAAGAACAACTCCAAGTATTCCTGACAGCGAATGATTATAGTGACAATACAGAAGAACTAAGTGATGAATACGATAGTGACTATAATACTGATCAAATTGCTAACTGTAACTCTCAACCAAAAAACAGAAAACGAGGAATGACACATTTTATAACTCCAAAGCTTGTTGCGACCTTAGACAAGTGCAAGGTAAGTGACAGGGACGCAGTACGTATTCTGATATCTGTGGCTGAAGCATTAAAACATGATATCAGTACATTGGTAATCAGTAAGACATCGATTCGGCTTTGCCGTAAACAATTTCGTTCGGAAACTGCTACAAATCTGATGATGGATTTTAAAAACAAAAATGTAAATCAAATCACGGTACATTGGGATGGAAAAATTTTACCATCAATCACAGGAAATGAAAAAGTGGACAGATTACCAGTTGTGGTAACAACAAATGGCATTGAACATCTACTTGGAGTATCTGCCTTGTCAGCTGGTACTGGAAAAGAACAGACAGACGCCATACTAAAACTATTAAATGAATGGAATCTAACAGAAAAGGTATTTAAAACGCCATTTTTTCTTATAACAGTAAATATTAACAACATTTTTTCCAAACAAGGTACAAGCTTTATGTTTTTATACTACAGCGACAAATACAGGAAGATTACAAGGAACTTGTATATTATTGGAACAACACCTCAATAGAGAATTGTTATATCTTCCTTGCCGTCATCACGTGTATGAACTCTTGCTGAGGAGTGCTTTCGTAAAATATGATTTAAAATTAAGTGGACCATCATTAGATATATTCCAGCGTTTTAAAAAAAATTGGCCCAAAATCAATCAGCAAAAATTTGCAAGTGGAATAGTCGATGAAAAAGTAAATCTTGCGCTTAACAAAACTGAACAAAATCAATTAGCTCATGACTATGTCACTCAACAACATCCCAGGGCAGACTACAAGGAGTTATTGGAATTAAGTCTTATATTTCTTGGTCGAAACACAGAGCCTGTAAAGTTTAAATCACCTGGAGCGATGTATCATGCCCGATGGATGGCTAAAGCTATATATACGCTTAAGATTTTTCTTTTTCGCAACCAATTCTCAATGTCCTCAGATGAGTCAAATGCTATACAAGATATAAGTGTATTCATTTTGAAAATTTATTTGAGACCGTGGATTGAGGCGCCAATAGCCGCGAAAGCACCCTTAAATGATTTAAATTTTATTAAAAATATTATTAAATTCAATGAATTTAATGAAATAATAAGCAATGAAGTAGCTCGCAAGTTTTCGAATCACTTGTGGTACCTGACACCAGAAGCAGCAGCTCTTTCATTTTTTGATAATGCTGTAGACATTGCAGATAAGAGAAAAATGGTTGAAAATCTCAATGAAGAACATAATAATGAGCACAAAAGAATAGTAACCAACTTGATTGAAATAAAACAAAAAAAAATTTCAGATTTTGTTAATAAAAAATCATTGAGCTTTTTTGAAAGATTTAATATTGATACTAACTTTCTAAAACTTGACCCTTCCAAGTGGCACAATGAATCCGAATTTCAAAAAGGAATGAATATTGTACAAAACTTACATGTTGTTAATGATACTGCAGAGCGTTTTGTTAAACTCATGGAAGAATATAATGCAGCTTTAGCAAAAAACGAAAAAGAGAAACAATATATCTTGCAAACAGTAACTGATTATAGGAAAAAATACAGTAGCATTAATAAATCAGACCTTTGTGATTAAGTTTTAATATTTATAAAGCATAGAAATAAGTAAACGTAAGTTAATTTCAATAAAATAATATATGACAAATATATATGAAACATTTTTACTTATATTTGTGTGCCTTGTCTCTTGAAAAGTCCATATAAACCGGTTTTTGCCACTATAGTGGGCATGTGCCACGCCTTAACCTAGGGCTATCAGTCTAAGTTTTTGGATTTTCATTATTTACGTAAAAAGGAACAATTTGAGGGGGCGGTACACTCTTTTTGAAAAAAAAAAAAAATTCCCATACAAAAAAAGTCCAGTCTAATGTACGTATATGACAATGTATGCCCATGCATGATCATATACAAGTCAATGTATGATCATGTGTGTTCATATATATTTCGATTTTCACATGGGTATTCAAAAGAGAGTCATATATGGACAAATATGAAAGTATATACGACTCCATACATCCGAAAAGGACTCATGTACGGGCATAGATGTATGTATATGACATCCCAAATATGCAAAAAGCACTCAAATATGGATGAATATAGAAGTAAATGTCATTTGATATACACAAAAATGACAGATATGGACATATATGGAAGTATATGTGATTCCATATCTGCAAAAATCACTTATCTATGGGCATATATGAAAGTATATCTGATTCCATATATGCAAAAACCACTCATATGGATCAATTTGGAAGTGTGTACATGTAATTTCATATATGTGACGCGCAAAATAGAAAAGGACCTAAGGACAGAAAGGGACCTAAGGACAGAAAGGGACCTAAGGTCAGGAGAGCATGGGATCGGTCTCATTCGATGCTCAGATGTTGTCCACAAAAAAAAAATTGATTTTTTTACCCTTAGGTCCCTTTCTCTATGCGCTGTCACATATGCAAAACGAACTCATGTAGGAAAATACCAAGAAAAACTTAAGTGTATTTTTTTTTATTTTCAACAACCGCGAATAATTTATAAACTACAAATTTTTTTCAAATTTCGACTGCAGATCCATATTCTTTGTTAAAATAAAGATCAGATTTAAGAAATTTGCTCATATAATGCAATAGAATAAAAAAAGAAAAATAATTCAGAAATAATTCAAAGTCAACCCTACTTTTTGTATAAATTACTCTAGTGACAAATTAAAATTTATTAAACGATAACTTTTTCTGGCCAGAATACAAGCGAATTTGGTTTAAACTTGGCACAGAGAGCTTTTAGACATTACACAGCAAAAAAAGATGCCAAAGCAGTAGAAAAAGCACTACAATTTATGATCTAGATGTACTTCTTTTTTAACATAAACACTAATGATTTTAACATTGAGTTGTCATGGGAGATGAGTACTCCCACTTCAACATTTTTTCAGTACGAGTGCAAAGGAAGCTTTTTTTCACCAATTAAAAGTTTAAAAAAAATTCTTTACAAAAAAAATTATATTTTTTTAATTTACAAAAGTTTTTTATTGCCGCCACCTGGCATCGAACTTGCGACCTCACGATTGCTAGTCTAGCGCTCTACCACTGAGCTATTCTTTGATATGAAAGTTGACTGGCATAACAACACCACTTTGTTAATGCGAGATATTGTTCCCTATTCTCTTCAATAAAAGTACTTATTAAACAAATGTAGAAGGTGTACTCCAATTCAATATTGTTTTCAGTACTATTTTTACAGGTGCATAAAAAGCAATTTCTCACTAGTTTTTTATATATACATATTTTTATAAATTTTAAAATTTAAAAAAATATTAAATTTCAACAAATTAATTATAAATATTAAAAAAAAATAATAGGATTAACAAAAATTTAAAAAAAAATTAAAAAAAAATATTGGTCCCGCCGGGAATCGAACCCGGGACCCTCGGTTTGGAAATGCCAAGTGATACCAAAAACACTTTTTACGATCACTTTTAGAGCAATTACTCTTTAGAAGCAATACTTCAATGATTTTTTTGATGTGGTTCAGAAGTAATTCTAAAAAATCTGTAAAAATGTAATAACGGATACTTGAAAGCAATGGAAGAAGTGACTTTTTGAAGTTGTTCAGAATAACTTCTCAAAAAGCAGTCAAAATACACTAACGAATAGCATTGCTAAAAGTAGTTTTTAAAGCACCAATTATTACCCGGCAATTTTTTTGCCGGGTAAGCAATAGGAGCAACATTGTAGACACCGCGAATTCCAACTTTCATTTTTTTTTTTGGCAACTCTAATGTACATACTACATGGAAGTAGATATGAATACTCCTATTTATGTCAGCATATTCTAATATGTGTATGCGTTCATATATGATTATAAATTATTTCCATTTTCAACATTCGTTATATTAAGGCGGAGTTTTTGGGATGTAAGCTAAACTTTGTTTAGTAAAGTGTGGTTTTTTCAAACGCGTCGTATAGACCAAATACAATTAATATTGTCATTAATATGTATTCCTCAAAAGTTATAAACACATTAAATTTGCAAATCAGACTAGATCTAGTTTCTGTCTTTTTATGGACAGGCTTCATCAGTGATCTTCCATTAAATTGTATTATTGTTTATATTTTTATTGTCAGATTGTCTCTATATGAATAATTTCAGAAGTGATCAAACAGACATATACAAATATTCTACTTCATATTTTCTCTGTTTATCTTCTTATCTCCTCCGTGTCACCTTTTCACAAATATTGCCACATTGACGTATGGTTTGTACGTACAAGTGCAGGCAATTTGTGTATATTGGAGACGGACAGCCAACAGGGCATTTTTATTTTCTATAGTAAAGTGTTCTTTTTTCAAACGCGTCGTATAGACCAAATACAATTAATATTGTCATTAATATGTATTTTTATTAATTCTAATTTAGTAGGTTTGAGGTTAAGAAGAACAATAAACCTTCCTCAAAAGTTATAAACACATTAAATTTGCAAATCAGACTAGATCTAGTTTCTGCCTTCAGTGATCTTCCATTAAATTGTATTATTGTTTATATTTTTATTGTCAGATTGTCTCTATATGAATAATTTCAGAAGTGATCAAACAGACATATACAAACATTCTACATCAGATTTTCTCTGTTTATCTTCTTATCTCCTCCGTGTCACCTTTTCACAAATATTGCCGCATTGACGTATGGTTTGTACGTACAAGTGCAGGCAATTTGTGTATATTGGAGACGGACAGCCAACAGGGCATTTTTATTTTCTATAGTAAAGCGTTGTTTTTTCAAACGCGTCGTATAGACCAAATACAATTAATATTGTCATTAATATGTATTTTTATCAAGGTTGGTTACCGTTATCGTTATAATACCGTTATCGCTAAAATACCGTTTCAAATTGAATACCGTTACCGTTACCAATACCTCTAAAAAATTTTTCAAATACCGTTATGGTTACCGATACCGTTATTTTTAATGGTAGTTACCGGTATTTACCGGTATTTATTAATTTATATAAAAATGCAAGTTTTTTGACTTTTTGTAATAATTTTCAGTTTTTTTTTCTACAAAAAAATTTGTAGATAATAATTTTAGTTATTAAAACTACCAGCATTGAATTTAAAGCTTATAATATGTATTTTTAACACGTAAAATTAAATATATGTTAAGTTTTTACTTGTTTTTATATGTTTTTAACATAATATATAATACCGGTACGTACCGGTATTGCTGTTTCGATAACGGTATACCGTTACCGAAAAATTCTTAAATACCTTTACCGTTACCGAAACAAATGAAATTAAATGCCGTTACCGTTACCCTTACCGTTATTCGTTTCGGTAACCAACCTTGATTTCTATTAATTCTAATTTAGTGGGTTTGAGGTTAAGAAGAAGAATAAACCTTCCTCAAAAGTTATAAACACATTAAATTTGCTAATCAGACTAGATCTAGTTTCTGCCTTTTTATGGAGTCATCTTCCATTAAATTGTATTATTGTTTGTATTTTTATTGTCAGATTGTCTCTATATGAATAATTTCAGAGGTGATCAAACAGACATATACAAACATTCTACATCAGATTTTCTCTGTTTATCTTCTTATCTAACTTAAGTTTAATTAATTAAACCGAAAACGATTTTTCAGCAATTTCTATGTTAATATGAAAAATTTGTCTCTATGGAATTAAAACAAAAAATTTTTTTTTCCATTTCAAACTAAAATACTTTATTTTCAAAAGCAAGAATGTTAATTATGTAACTGCTTTGTATATTCTTTATTTTACAAATATGTATAATTTCCAATCTGTATAATATGTTTAATTGAATTATCTTATTAGCTTATATTTTAATTATTTTGAAATCGTAAGAAACATTAAAGGGAACTGTATGTTCTACTACTAATTAGTGCTGGTAAATTCGATTACTTTTCAATACTCGATATTACTCGATAGTTTTGATTTGGATACTCGATACTACTCAATACTTTTAACGGTTTTTAAATTTGAAATTTTTTGGTAAAATTCTTTGAAAATGTTTGAGGTAATTCAATATTTAAATTTATAAACGTACCAACTATTCATTGCGTTTTTCATATTTTTGTAACATATTATTTTAAATATTTTACTTATGATTTTTTCTTTTAGCAGAGTTGTAGTTTTGTGACAAATATTTTAGCAGAGTCACATTTTTGTGGTAAATATTTTAGCGGAGTCATATTTTATATATTTTGTCTGTCCAAAATGCCAACTCTGAAAATATCAAGTAGTAGTTTTGAGTATCGAGTACCCAAAAAAAGACAAATACTCGATACCCACCAGAGAACGGTTTGAGTACATTCGTTTTTATTGTGCAGTCATACCATTCATTGCTTTTGCCATGTATTCATGCAACAACAATAACTATGCTATTGCTATTATATACATTCATTGTTTTTGATGAGTGGTTTTTACGCATTATTTTTATAATGCCACTACATGTCAACGCAACGAAATGAAGAGATGACGCATTAAAAAAATAAAATCAATCACAACATTCATTTAGTATACGTTGAACTGTTGCAGTATTTTGAAAAATGCAGTGTGAAGAAATTTCCATTTTTTTTTATTTAAATATGAAATATGCATATATTTTCTCATTTTGTTAATGCTTAAGTGAAAAAAATAAACAAAAATAAATATACTAAAATATTTGATAGAAAAAAATTTTTAATTTTTATACAACCAACATTTGAGACTATTCGTAACAATCGGTTTGTATTCATACCAATCATTTTATATTCGTTGCTTTTGTGAGTGTTAGGTAAGATTAATGAAGACATGCAGTGCAATGCATGGCTTTCGTCATACTCACTTTTTTTCAATTGTGTCTGTATTGCTTTACTGAAATAATGTGTATTGACAACAATATGCACATTTTTTGTGATTGCATTCAAAAGCATAAAATAAGGTACTTAAACCGTTTTCTGATACCCACTTCTCATATTTTTACCAGCACTACTACTAATTCAGTTTTGTTGTGAACAAATTTGTTTTCGGTTTCCAAATCAAGACATTGAATAAATAAAATTAATTATTGTATTTTCAAGTTTTTTAACAAAAATTTCTTACAACAGTTTTTCGCGTTTGTATTTTATCTTTATTGAAATAAAACAAAATAAATCGCTTTTCAAAAGCAATATTACAATTGCGTTAAACTAAGTTTAATGATAATCTACATCCTAAAAGCTCGGTCTTAGTTGATATATTTCGTTCTTATACGATCAAAATGGCAAATATATAAACAATTTTAAGAAACTTTTGTGGTTTTTTTAACGAAAACACGATTTTTTTTCAAAATTCGAAATTTCCTAACAAAATAGATGATAATACATATAAAATACCCAGCAAAAATAAATGGAATGACTTCTAAAAGAATCACTTCCTTCATTACATCACAAATAATTACTCCCTTAAGAATGGGTTTTAAACAACATCTAATGCTGCAATAAATATATGCTAGTCAGAAGTTCTTTTTCACGGGCGATAAGAAGTTAATATTTTGTGTGGGGTTTGCATAGGAACGTGGTGGCACAGAAATCAGGTCGAGAAAATTTTTTTGTAACTTTTTTTACACAATTAATTATTTTTTTTAGTTTTCACTGTAAAATTTTTATTTTTTTTCTATTTGTGTACACTCGAAAATTCATTTTTGAAACGATTTAAATTTTTTTTTTTAATTTTTAATGGAATTTTATGGAAATATAAAAGTTCTAAATAAATATGTAATTCTTCAAATATTTTTTGTTAAAATACCAAAAAGGTAAATATTACAATTTTGTTTGTATTTAAAAAATTGTAATTTAAAAAATCCATTTTGATCAAATTTTTACTAAATATATTAAATATAACAGAAAAGGAAAAATCCTGTAAACATTTTAGTTAGAACTAATAGAAATAAGTCAAAAATCACCTTGCAGAAAAACTATTCTTTATCTACTAATATACTGCAAAATTTTTTACGGATTTTATCAAGGTAATTCGTTATTTTTAATTAACTAAAAATTAACTTAAATGTAAACAATATTTTGTAAATTTAACAGTTTTATTTTTCCTTCTTATCTTACTAGTATTTAGCAAAAAACAATCTGCTAATATCAGCAGTTTTTTGGAAGGTCATTTTTAATTACATAATTTTTAGTAGCTTTTTCTCCTATTTTTGCAGCTTTATTTCTTTCTATGAGTGTATTATTTTTTATAAAAAAAACACTTTAAAAAAAACAACTTTATATATTTTCCAATATGTTAAGTGGGGAATACATTAAGGAACATTATTGAAAAAATTACCACTTTTTTACGAATGTTGATTTGTGTATGTTAATGTTCGTGTTGACAATCGTGCAATTCGTGTTTACAAAATTTTTTGATATTTTATGTTCCCTACTCAATGTTCCTTAATGCATTCGCCGTGTTATATATTTTTGTTAATAAAAAAATGAAGGAAATAAAGATAACAACAATTTACTGAACAAGACTGCTAAAAGTCAGCTATCAGTTATAACAAGCGATAGCATATGGGGTAGAGCGTCTGCTTGAAATGCCAACGAGTGTGGTTTCAAACCCCACACGATGCATGATGATTTGTTTTTTTATTAAATTAAAATAAAAAAAAGAAGTAAAAGTACTTCCTTATCATCGGTTCAAGTATACATACTTTATTTTAAAAACGAATGACTTCCTTCTATGACAAGCCAATGTTAAATTCATCGGTGAAAAACTCGAAAAAGAACAACTCCCTTTTCAACAGTTGCAGTGCTTTAACTACTTATTTTTCCTCACTCCATATACATACTGTATATGGACGACCATACAAAGTAATATGTGAACATGTATTACCATATTTGCCCATATATGGAGATGTAGGTTCATTTTTCTAGTATGAACGGATATGGATGACCATATATGATCGTATAAAAAACATATATGATCATACATGAACTTTTTTAACCGAGTAGACATATTTGTTTCATTTATGCATATATATGGAAGAGAGAGTCATATATGGACAAGTATGGAGGTATATGGGATTCTGTGTTTGCAAAAGGGACTGGTATATAACCATGTATAGTAGTATATGGTACTCCATATATGAGAAAAGTAGCAATGTATGGAAAAATGTGGAAGTATATGTAAATCCATATTTTCAGGTAGGGCTCATATATGAACTTATATGCAATTATGTGAGATTCCACATATGGAAAAAGGAAATGAGAGCTCCATTCACAGTAGCTTGATAATAAAAGATTTTTACTGAAAACATTTAATATCATGTAACGTATTGGTTACCCAGTGTAGAAACGGTAATGACATATCATTATTTTTTGGACTACCAGTAATGACACCCACTTACCTTCTGTATTATTTTAAAACATATAATAATGAGTTACTGATAATGCCTTATTTTTATCATTATTTCAAATAGAAAATAATTTTTTAGATTTTTTTTAAAATTTTTTGGAATCTATTTTTAGACTCAATATTTTTTAAACACTGGTAAGGATATATGTAACCACATATTTTTTGATTTTTTGTATGTTGGCGAGTAAGCTTACTTGTGTGCAGCAGGTCAATTGTGTTTTTATCTATTAAATATTACATGTCGATATAACTCAGATGGTAGAGCTGTTGACTGGCAATCTGTAGACCCAGGTTCGTTTCCCGCACCAGCAAATTTTATTTTAAAAAAAAAATACAATAAAAAATATTTTTTTTTATATAATTTATGTTTTAGAAAATCTATTTTTAGACTCATTATTTTTGTCAGTGCTGGTAAGCATATAGGTAACGATATATTTTTTGATTTTTCGTATGCTGGTGTGTAACGACAACTCATTATTTTTCGCGACATCGCCATATAAAGGTAATAAGAAATGTAATAACAAAAGTAACTAGTTACCATTACCAAGTATGTAGTTACATAACCACATATCTGGTAATGATTTTCTACACTGGGTACCTATTAATAATTTTTGTGGAATTCAAGTTCAAATCAAGTGCTCGTAGAATTCCAGCCTACCCGAGTAAAAAAGGTTAAATTTTACAACATACGAACATATCTTTTTTGATATAGCCTAAAATACAATGGTGGATCGAACACTATTAATTTAGATCCACCTTGGATCTTATATGATGAAATACGATACGAAAAATGGGTTTATCTAATTATGTAAAATTAGATTTAATACAATAAAGTTACATTTTACTTAATACCATTAGACAAACATATTTCATTCAAAGTTCGCTCACTTTGCCTTAAATGGTCTGTTCTATTGAAATTAGGTTTTGATCGTCATTATGTTACATCCAATTCTATATGATTAGACAAACCCATTTTTCGGATCGTATTTCATCATATAAGATCCACGGTGGATCTAAATTAATACAGCTCGATCCACCATTTTCAGATGAAATTTTGTTTAGGTCAACATCAGAAAAAGATATGATTATATGTTGTAGTTTTTTAGTTTAAAGGTGCGTTTACAGCAGAGGTCGGCATCACCTATGCCGATGGGCGCTCTCTCACACCTACATAAGCTCACACATAGAACAAAAAAATAATCAGTCGCATACAAGATTTCAATGAAGAAGGTTGTCACATTGCTTGTTTGCCAGATTTTTAACACTCTGCATAATGTTTATTGATACATTTTTTTGGTAATTTATTTTTAAGTTTTTTTGTTTTTTTTTTAATTTTTGTGTTGTTGTTTTTTGATATTTGTTTTCGTAGTTGTTGTTTGCTTTTAAATTTTTATTTTATATTCCCATTATAAATATTTAAAATTTTCGAATTATTATACAAACGTTCTTTGTCAGTGCATTGAGAGTGAGAGGCTGCAACTCACTCATACAAGCACAAAATAAGGTTGTATATATTTGCCGATCCCTGGTTTACAGTGATGGAGTACTCCAATCTTTTCATATGTTTTTAAAGTATCTTAGAATAAATATAAAAGTTCACCTCTCAATTCATAAACACTTTGCAAAGTTCTAGGAGGTTTAAAAAACAAATTCTTAACATAAAATTTGTTCGATAAACCTCCTATAACTTTTGAAAGCATTTATGAATTAAGGGGTAAACTTTTATATTTAAGATATTTTAAAAAAGTATCAAAATATAATTTTTTATAAACATGGTTTAAAAAAAAGTATTTTTTCATTAATAAGATTATATTAAATAATACTAAAAAAATTATTTAGCAGATTTTCAGCATATTTTTTGTATTATATTTAGCAAATCTTTAGCATAATGAATATAATAAAAAATTTCGATTTTTTAATTTAGCATATTCTTAGCATATTCTTTGCATATATTTTTTATTTTAGGATTTAGCAGATTTTAGCAGAAATTTTTTAGGACAACACTGCGCATTTGGCGTGAAAATGTCGTTGAAAATTCTTATGGTGTATGCGCATTTTGATTTTTATGAACGACAAATGTCCACTGAAATAGATGAAACTGGCGAAAGATTTTATCAAACTATAATGGCTTTGGAAGATCGGTCCGCTGTGAAGAGAATCAACTCCATGCTTGCTGATTTCTGTTGGTCGATTGATCCCGCATTTTTTGGTTTTGCAAACATCAGCGCAGGGTATACTAATTATTCATAAAATATCTTAGTTTGTATTAAGCTAGATTTAAAATCCTGAAGTACGCTACTCTAGGCTTTCCAGTAACGATTTCGGTAATACCAAAATTGTCGAAATTCGAGCCATTTTAGCAAAATTTGAAATACCGATTTTAGGACGATACCGATTTCGGTATTGCATACATTTGTTTTGTTTACTATTTTATATCTTTTTTAAGAGAAATTTTAACAAATTTGACAATAATTCTGTTTTTATCTTTGCAAAATTCTTTTCAAATTTTATATTTTAAAGATGCAAACATTAATAAAAATATTACATTTTTACTCAACTATAACTTTGGAGAACGCAAAAACTATAATTAATGATTACTCATAAATAGCATGACTTTTGCAAGGAATTAATTCAAAGATAAAAAGAATTTTTTTCTTAAAAATTTTGTTGGGAGAAAGTCAAAAGATTAAAAAAATTTGTCCAACAAATATTTGTTCACTTCTCTGTCTACGATTTCCCAGTATTGGTTATGGGAATTGTCCAAATAGTCAAATTTGTCTAAATTTTCTTTTGAAACTGGCATTTTATACATATGGGCAGATCGGTTAGCGTGTGAATCAGGCTTAAAATACTTTAATTGTAATGAAACCATACCTTCGAAAACATAATTCCTTAATTGGATTTATAAATCTGATTCAATTTTGTACGAATCGATTCGTAAAACTCATTTTAATTAATAAATATAAATATTGCCTACTTTATTCAAAGAATCAGTTTGATTTTTTTTGACTCTTTTCATAGAATCAAACATATTGATTAATTTCATTTCAACTAGAAATGGTTAATTTTATTCAGACCCTTTAAAAAAATAATTAAATTATCAGTAATAATTAAATTTCTAAAAAAGAATAAAAAAAAGATAATTTTGATTCGCGAATTATGTGTTGATTTTTTTTTTTTTTTTTTTGTTGATTCGCCCGAATTATAATTTTTTATTCTCATTGGCGATTTAGAACTGTTTTTTTTATGATTGCCGTATTAATTTTAGTCAATAATACATTGATATAATAATGATTTGCAATACAAAACGAATCAAAAGATTAGCATCAAGTCGCGAATCAAAAAATTAGTATCAAGTCGCGAATCAAAAAATACAAATAATTCGTGCGAATTACTCGTATCTTTATATTTTTTGATTCGAAAATTTATAAATCAGCTTTCTTAATTATCTTTGAAAATAATTCTTTTGAATCAATTCTTCAAAGCTGATTTGATTTATACTTCGCGAATTATTTCTTAAAGCAAATTATTCAATCGAATCAAAATTCAATCAATATATGTTAAATTAGACCAAATCATTATCTCACTTTATTCTATTTATATCAAATCATGGATTTAAAATTATTTTAAAATATTCACTGATTTATAAAATTAATAAATTTTTCTGCGAATGGATTCAAAAAAGAATTATCTGTTTCAAGCTCTGAATGAAGCACAAGAGAGAAGATTTAGCCAGGTTGAAATCAATAATTGTTGTACCCAATTTTGATATTTTGAGATGAGCTATATCTAAGTTTACTCGCTAAAGCAGGTTTTACACGACATGTATTTTTCATATGACTTGTCACTTTTTACATTGTAAAATTTATACATGCCGTGTGAACCCTTTCAAACATTGCATGTGTAAGACCCATATGCAAAAGTCATATGACAATATTTTAAATAGAGCGCGTTCTATTTTGACCTGACAAACCAAATGTAATCAGCTGTTTTTGGCAAAACAAAAAAGAAACTGGCGGCAAAAAAAAAAAAAAAGTAAAAACTGGAAAAATTTGATAAAAGCTGTTAAAAGCAACCAATGTCAGGCGTAATTACACATGTACGTTTAAACGCAAAAATTATAAACCTTATGCATTTGCTCATTTTGACAGACACAGAATTACATATGGATCCTTAAAGTGATAGGTCACATGACAAATTCATGTCTTGTGAAACCAGCTTAAGTAAGAATATTTATATGAATACCGAAATGACCGAAAATTCGGTATTGAAAAATTTCCAATACCGATTCGGTATTGGAAACCCTACTCTGCAGGGTGGAGTGTAGTAAAGTAGATGGCATGAAAAAAAATTTTATGTGCGAAGAAGAAAGCAACAGAAGCTACTCATTCTTCATTCTTTAATAAACATATAAATTTTGTTGTTTTTTTAATTTTAATAAATTCTTGACTTGAATACGTACATGAATATTGTAAAATAGAAATCTAAAGGAGATCTTCCTAAGCACGTACTTTACAACACGCGCAATGTGTTTTATACCGGATACGGAAATATTATTTTAAAATAACTATGTACTGCGAATACATATAGCTATCATGACAAATATTAATGTGCAGACATTAGAAAAGGGGTTGCCGTATTACGTCTTTCTTATATAGGGTGATTCAATAGTAGTGCAGATCTTTGAAAGCAAGTATTTGTGATTTATTGAGGTTTTTTAAATTTTTTTGGGACAATTGGTACTACAGACTTTGGTAAATTAAGTCATGAGGCGATATTCAGTTGAATAACGCCTCATGATTATCCAAGCATTTTATGAAAATGGTCGTTGTGCAAGAAGTGCATTTCGAGCGTTGCGGGATTTTTTTTATCGTGACATGATAAGAAACTTTTTATGGCCTGAATTAGATGGCATGGACTTGGAACACATGTGGTATCAATAGGACGGTGCCACTTGCCATACTGCGCATGAAACAATGACCCTATTGCGAACGAAGTTCCCAGGACGCATTATTTGAAGAAACAAGGAGGTCAAATGGCCACCTAGATCTTGCGATTTGACACCATTGGAATTCTTTCTCTGGGGTTATGTGAAGAGTATGGTCTATATTAATAAGCCGGAGACGATTCTAGAGCTGAAGGACGAAATCATACGCGTTATAAATGATATACAGCCAGAACTATGCCAAAAAGTCATTGAAGTCGCGGTGGACATTTAACGGATATTGTGTTTCATACGTAAATGCCATAGACTAATAAACATGATGAAATAAGAAAATAAAAAGACTAATAAACATGATGAAATAAATAAAAAATATAGTTTTGACCAGTTTTGATGTGTTTTATTTATAAAAGAAAATCTGCGGTCTTATTGAATCACCCTTTATAATGATTTGTAAAGGGCTGTTCAGGATATTATTTGAAACTACGAGTATACAAATACTCGTGTTATGGAAATTATTACACATGTTCACAGAAAATAACTTTCAGGTTCCGTAGATTCTTCCTTTATAAAGCTCAATTTTTTATTCATAAAAACACTCTGAAGAGTCTTAGTAATTTTCCATTTTAACACCTTCAGATTCTGAAGAGTTCTGGAGTTGAGAACCCCAGACCAGTGCCACATAATAGTTAATGAAATCATAGGTAATCTGGAAAGAAAATTGTACTGCGCTGCTCGGTTTTTAAATGCCTATGATAAAGTATGTCATGAAGGTCTTCTGTACAATCTCAAAAGGACTTACCGGCACCATTTTAAATAATACCTAAAGGAACGTTATTTCCTTGTAAAAATAATCGATTATAATAGCAATAAGAAGTGCGCTGTTAAAAAGTATAACACACATTTTTCTTAATAACTTTTTCCACCTTTTATTAAAAAAATTTTTCTTGACAAAATATCTTTGAGAAATATGTCAGATTTTAAAATTACTCGGTTTTCCAGATTTAAATAGTTTGCAAAATAGAATCGCAGGTGTCGCCGATAGTACTGTTACAACATGGACGTGCGGTGAAGTTTTTACTTGGGTGTTCTCCACAAATATTTGAGAACACAGCAAATCTTTAGTCATAGGAAAATTACACAATTTAAAAATAACCATATCAGGAAAATCAATGATAAACGGTAAAAAAATAAAAAATTTTACCTTTAAAGCTGCGTTCATTTCTATTTTTAAATCTCGAGATTTCAATGGAAATCCCGACCGGAATTCTTGACCGTTTACATTTGCGCTTAATGACAGTAGCGATATTTCGATTTGACAACCTAATTTTTTTGGTAAACAAAGTACTCCTACCATACAAATATTACCTTAAATTAAAAATATTTCTAAAAACCATTTTATTCATTGGCGGAGTACAATTTACATTATTTTATGTGAAGATCTGTAACGATGACAAGCTAGAAGCCAGATTTTTCAATGTTTTGATGGAAGAAAAACATGCACGCAGTATTGTATTATATGAAAGTCTACACATCTGTGAGATTCTCATAAGATTTCTTACATATCTCGCGAATTAACGGATTTCATTTGTATGGGGAATCTCGGGATTTCACATGAGATTTTCATCGAAATCTAAATTTTAGTCGAAATCTCGGAATTTGGGTGCAGATGTAAATGCAACTTAAAATGACATTTACCCCCTGTTTTTATAAAGCGAGCGGAATAATTCCGCCAGAGGAATTTGTGTATTTTGTTATTGTAACAAAAAAAAAACATATTCCGCTGGAAGAATATTTCCTTTTGCTTTACAAAAACAGGGGATCAGTAATTCATTGTCGAGAATATTGTAAATTTCCTAAGTTTTTCTCTGTTACTAGCGTTTTTTCTGTGTTTGTAGCGATTTTTTATAATTTTTAGCGATTTTCCGTTGGAACAAACTTTGTTTACAAATTATATTTTTTACTCTCTCAAATATTTGTTGTTTCATTTCATCAATCCCATAGCAATTCAATACAAAATTAGGCAAGTGTCATAAGGGTTTAAATAAGCCTATTATTGGTTTCTTCCAAGACCAATACCAGATCGTTATAGATGGGGTGCCGTTTTTTAGTTCTTCTTTTCATTTGTTTTTATTGTTTTGTTTTATTTTGTACCTTCTATTTTTTATGCTTCTTAGGGCGGGTATCTTATCTCCAATGATTATTTTATTTTAATAAAATAATAAATATTTAGTTTTAATAAAATTGGAAAATAGAAGACCAAATTGTTGCTCTTAAAATCATCAATCGCTACGTGCCTCAAATAGGAAGTGTCTTTTTGCATGCTACATGCATATCTTAATTTTTTTGGTTGGGTATGTGTGTATTAGGCTGGTTCATAAAAATCAAAAGTTGTATTTTGGTATGGGTCAGCCTGAATATATATTAAGCACCATAAAAAATTAACACATGATTTTTTTTTAATTTTTTATTAAGGTTTAGGGGTCGCTACCTGGCCCCAAAGGTTGGTATTTTTGAGAAAAATCGCTGCATATATTCGTTTTTCTTGAGTGTGTATTAAAGAAAAATCCAAAATTTATTTTTATGAACGCCATTATTGAACGAAGAATTGTAAAAAAAATTATGTAAGATTTTTTTTCAAAACTTCTTTCTGAGGCGATTTGGCTACTCTTGTCCGTCCGTCGTACACGGAACACGCTGGAAAAATTTATAACATTAAACATCTCATTACATTCGTCTTCCCAGGAAAATTGTTTACAATTGGTTGCCAATCTAACTAGTTCTGGAAGTGGTTCCACTCAATAAAGTTTCGAAAACTTTCGTCCATTACACCAAATTGAGTAAAGTTTTTAAACTCCAGTGTAGCAAATTCAGTACTATATCCTATAAATTTTCAAAATGTTGTATACAACTCGAAATATCTGCTTAAAAACTTTCATTAGAGACACTTTTTATACAATTTTAGAAAAAAAATTTTTGGTCAAAAAAATCGTAGGGGGGGGGTCATGAAAATTTATCAAAAATCGATAAATTTTGGGATAAGTTTCCGTGCACCCAATTCTGTGCTTATTTTTATAATTTCCCAAAGTAATGTATACCTTTTGACAGATAATAAATTCTACTTTTATTTGAGTGAAAAATTTACAATTGAGTTATTTCTAGTTATTGAGAAAATTGATTTTAAACATTTGAAATTTTTGGGCCAAAAATTTCGTTCAAAACTTCCTACCACATCCAACTTTAACGATCAAAATTCACTAGTTTTTATAATTTTACAAATGGTTGCAACATTTTTGGAAAGCCCACGAGTTCAGCTTTCATTTAAATATAAAAAAAATATAAGTATATAAGTTATTTTTCGTTTTTGAGAATAAAGTTTCGAAATCTTTCGTCCATTACACCAAATTGAGTAAAGTTTTTAAACTCCAGTGTAGCAAATTCAGTACTATATCCTATAAATTTTCAAAATGTTGTATACAACTCGATATATCTGCTTAAAAACTTTCATTTGAGACACTTTTTATACAATTTTAGAAAAAAAATTTTTGGTCAAAAAAATCGTAGGGGGGGTCATGAAAATTTATCAAAAATCGATAAATTTTGGGATAAGTTTCCGTGCACCCAATTCTGTGCTTATTTTTATAATTTCCCAAAGTAATGTATACCTTTTGACAGATAATAAATTCTACTTTTATTTGAGTGAAAAATTTACAATTGAGTTATTTCTAGTTATTGAGAAAATTGATTTTAAACATTTGAAATTTTTGGGCCAAAAATTTCGTTCAAAACTTCCTACCACATCCAACTTTAACGATCAAAATTTACTAGTTTTTATAATTTTACAAATGGTTGCAACATTTTTGGAAAGCCCACGAGTTCAGCTTTCATTTAAATATAAAAAAAAATATAAGTATATAAGTTATTTTTCGTTTTTGAGAATAAAGTTTCGAAAACTTTCGTCCATTACACCAAATTGAGTAAAGTTTTTAAACTCCAGTGCAGCAAATTCAGTACTATATCCTATAAATTTTCAAAATGTTGTATACAACTCGATATATCTGCTTAAAAACTTTCATTTGAACCGATTCCATAGAACTGGTTCCGGAACCCGTTCCATGGATCTTATATGCAAGATATAACTGAAGGAGAATCAGTTCTAGAATTAGTTGAAGTTATAGAACTAGTTCCAGAACTGATTCTAAGGCAACCGGTTCCACTTTGGGTGCTAAAGGAGCGATTGCTTTTTCAAAGAAAAGTCGTTGACAGTAGAAGGGGTTACAAAGGAAAAGCAGCTTCTTTGGAACAGAAAATTTCCCTGGGTTAATCTAAATAAAATACCTGTCCGATTAGCCACATTTGAGTGCTTTCGCACCTTATAGCTCACCTGCTTAGGAATAAAATCAATTGTAAAATTGTTCAACCGACTTATTTGTGTCAACGATTTAACACGGAGGAAAAAAGAAGATAAACAGAGAAAATCTGAAGTAGAATGTTTGTATATGTCTGTTTGATCACTTCTGAAATTATTCATATAGGGACAATCTGACAATAAAAATATAAACAATAATACAATTTAATGGAAGATCACTGATGAAGCCTGTCCATGAAAAGGCAGAAACTAGATCTAGTCTGATTTGCAAATTTAATGTGTTTATAACTTTTGAGGAAGGTTTATTCTTCTTTTTAACCTCAAACCTACTAAATAATAAATACAGTTGAACCTTTTTACTCTTTTTGTTAATTTTGTATTTGATGGAGCTATTTCCTAAAAAAAAAACATGTTGAGATGTCTTTCACTTACAGACCGAATGAAAATAAATATTGTCACATGGTTTATTACATAAGATTAAAAAATGGGAACCGCCGGAGTTTAATTATAGCCAATAAACATTCGGACCAATAAGCATTCGGAAGAAATATCACCCAAAAGTTATGAAGACAGATACAATTTAATAGTCAACAGTTGTACAACTACCGTAAAAAATGTACAATAAGTGATACATTTGTTGTTGTTCATTTACAATAAAAATTGTTTTGTAAGAATGCCAAATGAAAACGTACAACTATAGCTCGAAAACAAAAATTTTAACAAATAAAAGGAAACTATTGAAAAAGTGTATTTAAAAACAAAACAAATAAAACATCGTTCCGCAGTGTAAGTAATCACAAAGCGCTACAAGTCACCGGTATCAGTTTAAGGTTTCTCTGCCGAATGCTACCAATATCATTTATCGTTTCAAAGAAGTATTTTGAACAAATCTTCTTTTTATCAACTGAAAGATATGTCGGCGATATTTAAAGAAATGTCAAAAATTAATTTTGGTTTTATTTGAAAATTTTTGTGCTGGGGTTCCGTTGAATTTAAGACAACTTGTGCAATTTTTGTTGCAAATATTAAGGTAAGTAAACAAATTTGTTTTTACAATTGTACAATTTCAAAAACGAAAGAGTAGTGGATATATGAAAATGGAGATTAATATTTGTGAATTAAAAGTGAAAATGTTTATAATAAAAAATTATAAAATAAAAAACCTTCTTTTATCTTATGAATAGTTGTCAGGCAGTATCATATTTTTAACTTCCAGATGATATTTTGGCGATATATACGCTACTTGTTTTTATCGGCCAGATGATAATTTAGTGATATCGCCAATTTATTTTCTAGAACAATTGCTTTCATATTGCAGTGAAGTATTGCATTCGCACACGTTTTTTAACAAATGGGGTATATTCCAAAATACGAAGATGATTGTTGCCGCAATAAAATTTTTCATACAGACAATACGATGGGGAATCGCCTTCATATTGCGATGTTTGCTGGAGACCAGACCTTTAAAATTAATTCAATAATCAGTAGTAATTTAATTTCTAAAAAAGAACCAATAAAATTTGTTTTTGATTATGTCTGGATTTATTTGAGTCGCGCGAATTATCATTTTATATTTTGATTCTCGAATTAAAATTGTATTTCTATGATTCGCGAATCAATTTTAGTCATTAATATATCTATAAAAAATAAACTTGCATTGAATACTTTAATTTAACAATAACTTCAAATACAAAATTGAATTTACTCTTAATAAAGCAATGTTTTAAATTGTACTGCAGTCTTTTAAACGAATAAAAATATTACATTAATTCGCGAATCAAAACAAAAAATTTGATTTAAGAAATAAAATATATGGAAATAATTTGCGCGAATTATAAAAGCAATCGCTTCTTTAGCACCCAAAGTGCAACCGGTTGCCTTAGAATCAGTTCTGGAACTAGTTCTAGAGCTTCTTCAACTAGTTCTAGAACTGATTCTCCTTCAGTTATATCTTGCATATAAGATCCATGGAACGTTTTCCGGAACCAGTTCTATAGAATCGGTTCTAGTGGAACCACTTCCAGAACTAGTGTGATTGGCAACCAATTGTAAAAACTTTTCCTGGGAAGACCTTCGTGTTTAATGTTATAACTTTTTCCACCGTGTTCCGTGTACAAACAGACGGACGGACAAGAGTAGCCAAATCGCCTCAGAAAGAGGTTCTGAAAAAAAATCCTACACAATTTTTTTTTACAATTCTTCATTCAATAATGCCGTTCATAAAAATTAATTTTGGATTTTTCTTTAATACACACTCAAGAAAAAGGAATAGATGCAGCGATTTTTCTCAAAAATACCAACCTTTGGGGCCCGGTAGCGACCCCTAAACCTTAATAAAAAAATTTTTAAAAAAATCATGTGTTAATTTTTTACGGTGCTTAATATATATTCGGGCTGACCCATACCAAAATCCAACATGTGAAAATAAAAGTAATACAGTTAGATCGTATTAATTGAATTGCATAAAATTAACTCAATTGGATTAATTTTAACATTAATTAACATTTATGAATTACTGTTTTTCGCGCTTTTTTAGGTATTTACTTAATTTTTTTCGTGCTTTTGAATTTGTTTGTAGTGAATTTGTTTTTTCGAATCCCAGAAAAAAGGGAAGACATTTTTGTGGCTCTGCTTGTAAGCGAAAGATACAAGCACTTTCATTACTATTACATTGTATTGAAATATAATGAATTGTAATGAAATATTTTTTATTTCCATTACATTCAAGTAATTGTAATGAAATTAATTTTAATTACTACAAAATTAGACATGGAATTTTATTACCGTTACTTTTATACAAAGGTAAATATTTTTCTTTTTTCGTGTGTTTTAATTTGAATTCATGCTGATTGTATGCTGATTCGTCGCTTAAAGCTCAAATAACGAATAAGCTTAAATTTTGAGGGCTCAAGGTATAAAATGCCCCATAAGCGAATATTATATATGAAAATTTATAACTTTGCCAATAAAGGCGCGACTAGAGAAAAATCAAACGTATTTCGCTTTTAGTAAAGAAATGTTTTTTTTTTCATTTCATTGCAATTAATGATTTTTTTTAGTCTATTACAAAAAAGGAATGGAAATAAAAATCAAACCATTACTTTACATAATAGGAATGAAGATAAAACTTTCATTACCATTACATAAAGGAATTGTAATGCAAATGTAATGGTAATAATGTTGGCCTATCTCTGGATACAAGTAGCAATAAAAATGCTCTTCTAGTTCTGCAGTGCTGCTAAAACCATGTATATTTTTTGCTGGGATATAAAATATCCTGTTTCAAAATAACCAGAGAATAAATATATAGAAAACCGAATCACATATTTTTTTCGAATCGCGGAAAGCCAAAAGCGTTAAATTTAATGTATATTTTTTAAACTATAGAAGTATTAGAATTAATTCCATTAGGTGTATGTTATAAATGCGTCTGAACATTTTTATTTTTTTTATTTCTTTAAAAAGTTATGCTTTACGCGCTCTACCGCGGTTTTTACTTTCTTAATTGATAAACTGTGTGATTCTTAGTGAAATTAAAGTTATTCAAGTAAGTCGTGCGTATACTTGATTGAAAAAAAAGCTGTGAATTAGCTACAAAGTTAATGACACATTTTTGCTATTAACGCGATTTCTTTGTGCTTTTACAAATGATTTTTCATATATTTTAACTGTCAACAAACTAACCACAAATCCGTAAAAAAAATTGATATTTCCGTTATTTATTTTTTTTACCTGTACCAGAAATTAAGTACAAAGTCTGTAGAAATAAACGATTTTTCATTTAATTTGTTTATTTTAACTGCCCTAGAAATTAACTACCCTGCTACTTTTACAGCTTCTAAAAATGTACAGCTTCGTAAACAGCACTAATGAAAGGCCTAAGTTGGTTAATTGTTTACATCGCTTTTTGCTGTGCTTTTCAAAAAGGCATGAAATGAGCAATACATTTTGATTGCTTAAATATTTTTGCGGTTCTTTTACCAAAATTTTTTTAAATGCGGAGAAGAGTTATTTTAATGTAAATAAGAGGTTTTACTGAAAATAAGAGGAATTTTCTCTTCACGGAAAAATATGCAGGAAGATTGTGCTTTTGAGAACGCATGATTTTAAATAGTTGAAAAGCTTTATAATATGCACTTCCGAGTAGGCATGAATAATCGACATTTTAAAAGAAAAACAGGAGCACTAATTAAAAGCGGTGAATTCATGCCTTTTTGGATCTCGAAACAAGTGCTTTCACGCGAGCTATCTCGGACAAAAATCAGGCATGATATCATCAATAATGCAATCGCTTGACTGCTCAAATTTCCCTGACAAAACTGCTTCCAAGCAAGCAGTAATTTCTGCTGGGAAGTGGCTGTTTTTTATTGTTACTACACTTAAAATAATACGTTAGTAGAAAAATCTGTTAAACCGGTTTCAAATCGATTTGAGTAATTTTTAACAAATTTTTAGTTGAAACACTGATTTAGGCAAAGGTTTTAGTTATCTTCATTTAACACAATACTAAAAATACTCACAAGGGAAGTACTTCAACCTAAACACTCCGATTTTCATGAAATTTATATATGTGATAGAGAAAAAAAATAGAAGATCGACCTGTCTCAGGTTATCGGCCACCTCGGAATTTTAAGGGTCCAAAAAGGGGTTAAAAATGGGTCCTTTTTAGGTTTTTTTTGTTTTTTAATGTATTTCGACCAAAGGAACCATGTGCAAGTGTGGTATTGTTGGAAAGGAATTTTTGACTTTTCACTGGTACCCTTTTTGGTACTTTTTTGCTCTTTCGAATAGAGTTGTAAAATTATTGAGTATTCCGGTACTGAGTACTCAATACTGGCTGTTTTTTTGAGTACTCAATACTAAAACGGTACTACTCAATACTTTTAAAGATGCAATTTTCCGTAGAAATGTGTATTTTTCGTATGAAAATACAACACTAAAAAAAGTACTCTAAAAATACAACTCTGAAAATACAACTCTATTTGTGAAGCAAATAAATTTGTAACGAATTTTTGGGAATAATTTTTTAATTAATTTATTTAAAATGTTTTAAATTAATTAAAATTTAAGTAACAATAGTTATTTAACACGTGTATTTGAATTATTATTATTTTTCCTAATAAATACGAATTCATAACATTTTTATTTTTAAATTTAAAAAAACCGTTAAAAGTACTGAGTAGTATCGAGTACTCAATTGAAAAGTATTGAGTAGTATTGAGTACTCAAAAAGTATCGAAATTTCACAACTCTACTTTCGAAATTGATGTTTTAAAATTTTCCAAAATTTTGGGTACTTTATATGGAGAAGTATAGGGTAGAGGGGGGATCCTTCGCCACTTTTTTTTTCAAAGCACTGTCATTTCTTAACCCCTAATTATTTTTCAAAAATTACTTTCAAATTGAAAACCTACATATCTTGGCTTTAATTTCTATGATTTTTATTCTAATTATTTGCATATTTTCTATTATTTTTTTAATGATTTTCAAAGTAACTCAATTTGGCGTAACTGCCCCAAACCTGGGGTAAATTCGCCAAAAGAGCTAGATACAATTTCAACAAAAAAATTTGTAAATACAGCAAAGTCAATCTTTTAATGACTGAAATAAATAATCTATAATAAGTTCTTTAAGATATGTGATTCTTTTTAATCAATAAATCTCCACTATATTAAAAAAAAATAATTTATTCCCTTATTTTGTTTAACGACGGTTGTATATATATATATCATGTTATATATCACTGGAGAGCTTATAAAAAAATACATGATCTGATGTGGAAATAAGTATAACATTTTGTATAAAAAAGACGGAGTATGTAAAAAACGCATTTTTTTTAACTTTTTGTATGGGAGCACATTTCAAATTTACGAAATTAAAAAAGAGTATATCACAGGATTAATATATCCATCAAAATATGAAGTTTGATGTACATATTTCCTATGTTTAGCATAGAAAGCGGCCTAAATTCTTTAAAAATGTACCAAAAAAGGTGTTTCGGGAAAATTTTTGGCAAACCTTATGTAGTGCGAATATCGAATATCGAAAAACGCAAAAACACGTGTCCGCTTAAATTTAATAAGGAATAATATATATGAATTCAGCAGCCATAGCAGTATACTTCTCCATACAAAATACCCAAAATTTTGGAAAATTTTAAAACAGCAAAATCGAAAGAGCAAAAGAGTACCAAAAAAAGGTCTCAGGGAAAAGCCCTCAAAAATTCCTTTCCAACAATACCACACTTGCACATGGTTCCTTTGGTCGAAATACCTTAAAAAACAAAAAAACCTAAAAAGGACCCATTTTTGGACCCCTTTTTGGACCCTTAAAATTTCAAGGTGGCCGATAAGCTGAGACAGGTCGATCTTAGCTTTTTTTTCTCTATCACATATCCAAATTTCATCAAAATCGGAGTGTTTAGGTTGAAGTACTTCCCTTGACAGTAATTTAACTAATTTTGAGTGTTAATTTTCAAGATTATTTAAAACTAATTTTTAAGAACCCATTCGTTACATTTTACAAAATTTATTGTTAAAATATAATATCTTCATGTTACTGTAATTACCCGGTAGATGGCGCCACCAATATATCCGAGGTGTTAAAGATGCCGATATTTCCTTCCCTCCCGATTTTTTTAAAATTGACCATATCTCGAAAACTAAGAGAGATAGAGCAAAATTAATGAAAATTGCGACTATCACTAACCGTGTAGGGGTAGGGGATAACCCCCAAAAGGGGGTTAATAAATATTTTAATAAAAATTTTCAAGTTCTTAAAATGGCCCATATCTCGAAAACTAAGCGAGATAAAGCAAAACGTACAATACACTTAAAATAATACGTCAGTAGAAAAATCTGTCAAATCGATTTGACTAATTTTTAACAAATATTTAGTTGAAACACTGATTTAAGCAAAGATTTTAGTTATCTTCATTTAACAATATACTAAAAATCCTCAAAACTTTAACTTGTTTTGAGTGTTAATTTTCAAAACTATTTATAACTAATTTTTAAGAACCCATTCGTTAAATTTTACAAAATATATTGTTAAAATATAATATTTCAAAAAGGAGTCTTTAATATCAATTAATCCTGTATTTTTAGTTTGCAAAATGTCTGCCGGTTTCCTAGGAAGATAATTTGTTTGGAAAATTCTTACACAAGAAATATTTAAGAAACAAATCGATCTTAGTTGTGATTATAAAACTGGACCTAAGAGTTTTCCTTTAAGAAAAATTATTACAATAGAATCACAGAGTTGTTCAATAAGCATCTGAAGGCATTTGATACGAATATGGAAAAGGATTTTTAATACGAAAATATCGCAGAATCTTTTTTGGTGAGATAAATATCTTAGATTTAATAGTTCTCTAAACCAATAATTAGTTAATATCTAACAAGGAAGTTACTTCAAACTAAACACTACTATTGATGAAATTTACATATATTGTAGAAACAAAAATTTTAAGATGAACATCTTTCGGTTTTTGGCTACCTCGGTAATTTAAGTGGTCAAAATATAGGGTTAGAATGGATTCGTCCGACGTCCACGAAAAAATGAGACAGGTTGATTTTAGATTTCTTTTCTCTATCAAGTATCTAAATTTCATACTAGTCTGAGAGTTTGGCATATATTCCTTGTACGAGGTTTTCGTCAAAAAAATATATGAACTTTTCAGAGTTTTCTATAAAAACGTGGTGATTTTGCTAAGGAAATTTTATGGGAAGGGAGGGAGCCATTTTTAAAAGTCTTTTTTATGAAAAAATTTTAAGCATAATGTCGAAAGTGTTTTTTAAGATTAAATGCTCATTTACCTATACGTACCGTAAAGTGACGAATCAGCTGATTCAATCTAAAATAATGAGTAAAAAAGAAATAGACTGTCAGCTATGCTCTTTTGACTCATTGGATTTTCCGTAAGGAGACTCGTCACGTTACGTCCACGTATAGCTAATTCTACCTTAAGAGTTTGAGAATGGGTCCCTTGCCCAACCCAGAAAAATGGTCTAGGTACGCCTATGGGTTTTACTTAAAAATTACCGGTTCTCTGCTCGCAAGCACAAGCTATTACTGTAGGGTGATAATTTGGCATAATTATACATTTTACAATTTTTTTCCACGCTAAGTTAAGCATTATAATGTTGGCTTTTCATAATTTTTTTAAAATGAAAATTATTAACTGTCAATAAAAAAGCGTACTTTAGGAGAAACAATAAATTTATTCTGGAAAAGACTGTAAATTAAATACATATATAAATTCGGATTTGCCCCAATAAGCCTCTTGCAGTATATTTAACAAAAACAGAGTCTTCAGTTTCAAAAGGCCTTACAAAATGATCATCGTGGTCAGGCTCAATATTTCTAATGTGAAATGAAAGTACGCTCTTGCTAAAACAAAATCCTCAAAGGGTTTTGCAAAGACGCACTATCAGTTACTTAATATACCCTACACCACTACGTGGACAGGGTATAATAAGTTTGTGCTGAAAAATATTGGACTTAGACCCACCTTGTAGTATACCGATCGACTCAGAATCACTTTCTGTTTCGATTTAACGATGTCATTCCGTCTGTATGTCCATGCAATCTTGTGCTCACTCTACAGGTCGCAAATATTAAGATATTTGGATGCAGTTTGGTACACTGACCTATGGCGGCCCGAGGTCGAAGCTTGTTGATTTTGGTTAAAATCGGTCCATGTTTAGGCCTAGTGTCCATATAAAGGCCCCCCCAAAATTGGTTGGCTTACACACTGCAGGTCGCAAATACGAAAATATTTCAATGAAATTTGGCTCGCTGACTCACATTGTATCAAGGACAAAGCCTATTCTAGATAGGATCGGTCCATATTTGGACCTATCGCCCATATGGGCTATATTTCCAAATATATATATTTTCTCCTATTTTATCATTTTATAGAAAACTTTGACACAAGTCCATATTAACACATTCGAATTTCGGATCCAAACATTAGTTGGCTTTCAACCAGACTTGTGTAGGGTATAGTTGGCATGCCCGACTTTCAATTTTTTACTCGTTTTTATTCAAATTGTTTTTTATTAGCGGAATAATAATGACTAGAACTGGGCATTAGTTCACAGTTCATTTTAATCAATTATAGTTTTGAATCTGTCTGCTAAACATTAGAAAGACACAAATAGCAAGAAAAAATCTGTTAAATTTACAAAATTTCAGCTATATTTTAGTTAATCGAAAATGACAATTTACCCTGCTAAAATCAGTAAAAATTTTCCGACTAAACTAACACGAACAATTTTAAAGTTTTAGTTTTTTTTTTTAATTTCTTAATGCGAATAAAAATCTACACTGCAGAGAGCAGTCTACTATTTTCTAGCAAATATTTCTGTTTATTGTAACAGGAGAGGCCGTTATTTGTATTCAACTTTAGGAAGGCGATATATCGTCATATAAAATCAAAAAAGGCGTAAGTTACAAAAAAATCAAAATCCACTTTTTGATCAATAATGATACACCGTATCAAAATACATATTCCTAGAAATTTTAAGCATCCTACGACTAAACACGACGATTTTATTAACAAAATTCTAAACAGCCTCAAGTGTAAGCGCAAGCAATTTCAAAAAGTTTTTCCTGTAAAATTTTTTAAATGTAACTTACGGCTTTTTTTTTGGCTTTCCTTTAAAGCACTTTTTTCGTAAAATATTTAAAAATTTAAGGAAGATATGATATCGCTGGGAATATGGTGATGTCGATAAGAACATGTGAAAAAATATATAAGGAAAGAATTCTTCGTTCAGTATATACTTTAAAAAATAAATTGACTGATCGAATCAAGGGATTTCCGTATTTGTAAAATTGTTGAATTGATTGAATCCGTTTTTTAAATATCAAAATTGGGATATTTACTCTCAACTAGCAAAGAAGCATACAAATTTGAGCAACCAAAGTAAAAATATTACGAAGGGAATTATTGAAATTTTTTGCAATATTTTCTCATAAATTTATATTATCAAAATATAAAAAAATATTTTTTTTATTAAATATTAACGCTTGAAGTGCGTACAAAGTTTCAAGTTTTCAATTTGAATTTATTATACCCCCATGGAGAAAGATGTAGACAACTTATAGACCGCCTATGCCCAGTAATTATTGGACAGCTCGTAATCATTGGACGATGAGCAAGGCATTATATATATATACCACCACTTGAGGGCGCGACAAAGATATAAAAAATACAACAAATGCTTACAGCGAAACCGACCTATCCTTCTACCAGAAAATCCGCACGAAATCCTTGCTGGGCAAAAAAATGGATAAAACAACATTTTTAATAATTGAAATCACCTAGAAATCTATGTACACTTTAAAGTGCTTATGCAAATTTATATCTGAATATTTGTGGATCTTAGAAATGAAACTTGTGTATAACATTGTTAGTTTTTTAAAATTTTTTTATTTTTTACGATTTTCATAATTTATCTCATTTTAACCCTACAATGATCTAAGAAAATTGCAATTACTAAAATATTTTCCAACTGATTTCTATACATTACGAGAAATGAAATTCAGTCTAGATTATGATTATTAGGACAAGGAATTTCATTCACATAAAAATGGAAAATATGAGCATAAAATATGCGGATAAAAGAGAAAAATATGAATTAAAAATATAAGAAATATGCACTAAAAACTATTATTTTTGCAAAAATAATGCACTTTAAAACTTAAAAATATATTTAAGTTAGTTATTTTGCAAACAGACACAGAACTCGCAAGATTTTCCATAGGTCAATAAGGTTTTTAAGAATGTTTATTTTGATTGAAACAAAGTATGAAAACGTATCATTTTTTTATATTTTTTTACATAACATAATATGCTCCTAAAAACGAAAAATATGCACAAATATGCATTAAAAAACACAAAATATGCATTAAAAAGGCACCAAAAATGCATTTAAAGTTAAAATATGCAAAAATTTGCAACTACGAATTGATGCCATTTTGTTCTAAATTTGATGATTCGGATAAATATTTAGTCCATATTAGTTTTGGACTATCGAGAAAAAACGTGCATTTGCATGAAATTCCTTGCCCTTATGATTATATTTACATTTTTCAAAATTACAGTTATTTGAGAGCCAGTATTTTCGAAAAAGCCAAAAAAGTGATTTTTTCGCCTTGTAAGTCGTATTTCAAAATTCAGGGCCGATGCGGCACGTGTTCCTGTTATCCGATCACCTTAATATTTTGCATGGTATATTTTTATACCGAAAGGTACATTTCTTTTTTTCGAAGACCCACCCTTAATTAATTTGATTCTTTGTAGAAAATATTTTATTATTGTTGTCAAAAAAGTCATTTGCTTTTCAGCACTACAAACACAAATCCTTTATTCAGAAGTAATTATTTTACTGAATTTGTGAGGAAAATAATGTATTTTTGCAAATTCGATACCCTGTTCAAAACCCTATTGATAACGCAAAAAAGCTTTGAACTAATTTTATTTTTTTAGAAAAAAAGTCCCGGCAGAGGCAGAGAACAGGTCAGTTCCGAGGGGACAAAATCTACCGGAAAATGAGCTTAGAGAAGAACAAATAACACTTCTAATTTAATTTCTTTATTTATTACAATAACCTAGCCCATAATCGGTTACAAATTTCTACTAAAAGTAACAAAACAAGCAATAAAATTTGTTTAAAATAAAACAATTAAGGTACAAAATAAAATATTAGATGTATAGTTAGATAAAAATGTAAATATAAAATTATTAAATGCAAAAAGTTAAAAATAAAAGTTATAAAAAATTAGCAATAATAGTTTCAAAATTTACTAAATTCTATAAAAAAAAAATAGTATATGTAAGCTTTAATTCAAAGAATAATGCCTGAAAAATTAAGCATTAAGTGAAATGCAGATATGAGCAGATAAGAGTGCTCTAGTGTACAATACGGTATCCGATAAAAGAATAAGCCAGTTTTGGGACACTCAATATACAATTATATGAGAATTGTTAGATGTCGTCAGCATGTTAAAGGTATAGATCCCTCATTAAGAGTATTATGTATTATTGGAATAATTTGCTTTAAAAGACTGCGATCTCAGCAGAAGTGGAAGTGCCAACTGCTACTCTTTGTATATTTTTTTTCATTTTGGTTATTATTTTACTGTCTCATTGTTTTTATGTTGTCCGGTTTTTATTCATTCGCGATTTTATATTTTAACCCATTTTTTCAAAACATAGTAGAAGGATAGATCGACTTGCGGTAAGCATTTATTTATTTTATTTTACTTTTTTTTAAGAGAACCAACACTGAGGAAGTTCTTCCTATTGTTGATTTCCTTGGAAAGGGGATAGAGAAGAGATGAAACGTGGTGGAAGATGAAGGGCTTAAAATAAATCAACACTGTAATTGCGCGAGATGTTGAGTCTTAGAACAGTTGTAGCACACCATCTGATGGAGAATTGGTGAAATTTGTTGAAGTTGTTTATAGCTCAAAGCCCTATTATATTGGGGTTAAGTGCTATGGGAACAACGAAGGAGGATGCTGCGATATATACGAGGGATAGAAAAATGATACATATTATTTTTTCCAAATGATGTTACTGTCCCTGGGGACCGAACCTTCAACCTTGTGTTTAACAATCCAACGGCAATCGAAAATTTTTCATTTGCCCGAGATGTCCTAATTTGGGTACAAATAGCACAGCTGCTGATGATCCTGTGTGCTCCGTGGTCTAAACATAACCTCGAAACTTCTTTTGCTATGGCTGTGTGGAATTTCATTGAAATTTGACCAGCCAGTAAATAGTGATTGACATGAGTTATTTTCAAAATATTTTGGCTCAGAAACCATAATTAAAATTTTGTTTTCTAAATGTCGTAAAATACGAAAAACCCTTGAAAACAATAAACAATATACAAATTTGTATTACATCTTCATAAATTATATAAAAGTGTGATTGAGAGAAATCCTTCTTGACGAAACTTTAAGTTATATTACAGCTTATTTAAACTTTTAATTTTGTTATTTGTATATAAATTGCCATACAAAAGGGATCCAGCCTTGAGGAGATAAATCGGACTACATTCTGTATTTCCATTCGATTTAAAGGACCTTTATTCCCATATTTAATTATATTAATTTTTAATCGGGCTATTTTCAGCTGGGAAGCAAGATTTTTTTACGAATTTTTTGATAAACTTTGCTTTTTCATAACACAACCGAACTTAACAGTCTTCCTGGTTTTATTTTAAATTGTATAATGTCCTCTAAAATATCGATGTAAGATGTTACACAAGTTGATGTGTATTGCACTAAAGTTAAGGCAATCATCACCTCTTTTGTTTAGCATAACATTTCTGTGGTGGATTTGAGCTTATGCGTGCCACGGATTCTTTTTACTCACGTATCACATTGGCAAATATACCCTGTTGTGCGTAGATTTTGAGAAAAAAAATGTAAAAAACTGTTCTAGCAATGTATTTACAACTGGCTGACTGAGCATCTGAGTGAATGACAAGGGAATCCTCCCAATATTTTTACGACGATTTTAATAGAATTTGGAATGATGGTGAAAATTTGAAATTTCAAGTTTTGAAATTAAATTTGGATCGAAATCTTTACAGGTTTCATTTGTACTTTTTGGCAGCAACGATATTTTTTCAATATATTAATAACGGCATAATAGAAGAACTACAGGCAGTTTTAATTTAGAAATATGTTTCGTTGGTTTAAAATTTGCATTATTATTGTAAAAATCATTCATAAAAAACACACAAAATTTGACAGTTATCAAGATTATCATTGGATTTAGTACATTTCTATGGATAATAATTATTTATGTATAAAATTTTCCAGCATTTCAGAACAAACGGTAAAAGATTATGCAAAATCTAGAAAGGTGTTGATTTATGACTAGAGTTTTACCAAATCAGACTGCTCATATACAAAATTCTAGTCCCGTTGAATTTTTGTGCGTTATGTAATGTTTCGGTTTGTGTTTCCTTATCATTATTTTCTTATTGCAGATAACTGATGAAGGGGGTGATGCCCACGAAACAATTGTATTATCTATCATGAAAATGGTTAACCTTTTTGAAACAATAAATAAATATAATACGACAATATCAAATTAGAAGATGGACTTGAGGCAAAAAAAATATTCTAACCAAATATATGAAAATGTAGAAAGTCTGAAAAAATAATTTTGTATTTGCAAATATTAAAATAATTTTTTAAATCTCATAACATATTGCTTCTCTATCACATATACAAATTTCATCAAGATCGGCATTTAAGGGTTGGGAGATTTTCCCTGTAAGGAGTAAACTACTAGAACTAATGTGTATATTTTGTTATTTTCCATTTTTCCAATCCTGTGCATTTGAGGAGGGTATAGATGTAGAACCCTTTATTGTTTTTTTATATACGTATACAATATTTTTTTGTAACACTAATGATTTTACGACATTCGAAGCACTGCAAGGAAAAAGCAAATGTTTCGTTAATTTTTTTAATTCAAATTCATTGAATTGTAATAATGAAAATCCCAAAAAACAATCAAAGGAATACTTACTCGCGTACACACAATTCAAAATTATAGTAATCCCCAAATATAACGCTCATACAGACAGCATTTTTTACACAACGAACGAATGACTTGTCTTGAGCATTCCATTCTCAATAGAAATGAGTCGTCAAACACCGAGAGCTATGTGTAAATTATTAAAGCGTGTGTTCGCTCATGTGGAAAAATAAATTTCTAAATGTTTGCATTTTTTAAGGGCGTAACTATGCTGACAGAATATTTTTATATTGTCAGATCGTATCCGTACTGAATGTGTGTGCCTAATAGAGACTAATATACCTGGTGTTAATTATGTAGGTAATGATGGTAACTCAGAACTTTCTTCGACTATATTACTACAAAGACTGACAAGACCTTAACAAGTCCTCAGAAAAATTTCATGACATTTTGTTGATTAGCAAAAAAGTTCTCGTTAAAAAAATTATACTAGTTTTAATGTTAAAAAACTAAATTTTAAAGAATTTCAAGTTTAGTAAATCATGGTTTTTGGTAAAAAACAAAAATGCTGCTCAAACCAATAATGGATTGGTATGGTTAACTCACAAAGAACCGAAGTTAACTGGCCAGTTCACGACCAATGCGCCCATAGTCTACATAACCCGTACGATCGCTCACATTCAGCCTGATCTATTCACCACATTCATCGAAAAATTGTCCTTTCTGATACGCTATACCCAGCAAAGCCGCGGTAGCCCTTTGAACGATTTCAATTGGCACCCCAGTGTAGAAAATCATTACCAGATATGTGGTTATGTAACTACATACTTGGTAATAGTAACTAGTTACTTTTGTTATTACATTTCTTATTACCTTTATATGGCGATGTCGCGAAAAATAATGAGTTGTGGTTACACACCAGCATACGAAAAATCAAAATATATATCGTTACCTATGTGCTTACCAGTACTGATAAAAATAATGAGTCAAAAAATAGATTTTCAAAAAACTAAATTCTATAAAAAAAATATTTTTTATTGTATTTTTTTTTAAATAAAATTTCCTGGTGCGGGAATCGAACCTGGGTCTACAGATTGCCAGTCAATAGCTGTACCATCTGAGCTATATCGACATGTAATATTTAATAGATAAAAACATAATTGACCTGCTGCACACAAGTAAGCTTACTCGACAACATATAAAAAATCAAAAAATATGTGGTTACATATATCCTTACCAGTGTTTAGAAAATATTGAGTCAAAAAATTGAGATTTCAAAAAATTTAAGAAAAAATCTAGAAAATTGTTTTCTATTTGCAATAATGATAAAAATAAGTCATTATCAGTAACTCATTATTATATGTTTTAAAATAATGCAGAAGGTAAGTGGGTGTCATTACTGGCAGTTCAAAAAATAATGATATGTCATTACCGTTTCTACACTGGGACATAATATTGATAGGCCTTTCAAATAAAACAATAATTCGTTGATACTCACACACAACTAGTTCTATACAATTTGAACATGTATTAACTCGTCCCTATTGGGAAACCCTATGCATTGCACAGTGGTAGATTTCGAACAAAAACGTAATTCTTTATCTCTCGTAAAAAATTTATGCGAAGCTTGCACAGGGGTTAGCCAATTTAGTACAGTAAAACGCGGTTAAGACGAACTCCAAGGGACTAAAGAAATTAGTTCGTCTTAAGTGAAGTTCGTATTAACCGAGATCAAGTATATTATTACATATACTTTTTTCACAAAAAAATTTAGATTTTTAATACAAGGTGGCGCAAAAGTCATCACCCTATAATCTTTGCAAATAGCGGTAGATGTCAGTTCTGCTTTGACATTTGTGAAGTAAACATATAAAAAATTCACGTCAATAAGACACACTCAAAAAAGTTTGACAGTTACTACATGACAGTTGTTTATGTAGTAATCAGTAGTTGTTGTTTTTAACGGTAATTACAGTTAATTTTCTATAGAAATATGCAAAACAACTTTTATGACGGTTATTTAATGAAACAACTAACGAAAAGTACTGTAATTTCGTAAGAGTTGTTTAAAGCAGTTATTTTAATATCATAATAAACAACTACCAAAACAGTAATTTTTCAGTAAAAGGTTATTTTTGGTAGTTATTTAAAAAATAAAAAATTTCGTTGATTTTTTTTTAATTTTAAAAATTCTTGTTTAGTTTATATTTGTCATTATTGTTATATTTCTAGTTTACAAATAAAAATCAGAAACTTGTATTGTATATCCAATGCATAAAAGCATAATAACTGGAGAACGGTTTGGAATTTTTATAATAATAACACATATTTTGGTAATCGGAAAAAAAAATATTATTTTTATTTATTAAAATATACTTTTATAAACAAAAAGAATTGACTGTAAGAAACAGTAGTTTTTACCGATTTTGTCAGTTGTTTTGAAATTTTTGTAGTCAAAATTCATCAGTTAATTATACGACATTGGAAGTTATTTTTATTGCATCTGTTAGTTATTTTTCAACAGTTGAAAATAAAAGTTTTAGTTATTTTAAAGGTAAATCCTTTGTCGCCTTTTTAACTGAATATACCTTTGTTTTAATTGTCATTTTCAGTAGATTCTACCGACAAACTTTTGTGAGTGCATGAATCGCTATACTCCTTAAAAACGCGGAATAATAGTTTCGATTTATTCACCTTCACTTCATATCATTTTTCATCGAAAAACATCACCATCTCTGTAAATACGTGAATAAGCAGAATTATCGCTTCTATGCCACCTAAAATCCGCGTATAACACGCGAAGAGCCTTTACACCCCCTCAAAGTTACTGTATGGTTGCGTTTGTACGCTGGAGGCATCATCGGACCTTATTTTTTCGAAAACGCAGCGGGCCAAATGACTACTATGAACGGCAAGCACTACAGAGCTATGCTCAAAGAATTTCTCCTACCTCAACTGGACGAATTGGGGCTGGAAAGCCTGTGGTGCCAACAGCATGGAGCAACGGCGCATACTGCACGACCTACAATCGAAATTCTGAGGGCTCCCCTAATCTCTCGTTTTGGTGATTTCCACTGGCCGGCAAAATCGCCTGATTTAATCGTTCTAGACTTCTTTTTGTGGGGTTTTTCAAATTTCCCAAATTAGTTTGGTAATAAAGTGAGGTGAAATGAGGTATCGTAAAGTAGAAATCTATTTTCAATAGATTTTCTTACGTCAAATCTACTTCCAAACTAAGTAGTTGTGTATAATATCACTAGTTGAAAGTAAACAGCTGACACGATACTTTACGATACTACCAGACTAATGCGCACGAAATCTGAATCATCTCAATCGTGTTTTACTCTTCTTTAGTACGATTGCCTTACTAGAGTTTAATGTAGAGACGCCACATGAACATGAGTCAGTCTGTATTTTGAAATCGGCAAATGGATATCGCGAATGATCGTGTAATTTTGAAGTAATTGATAAAAAAAAAATTAAGTAAAAAACCAAAACTACTTACGGTTTTCCCCCTGTTTGATTTTTTGTTATTCTTGTAATAACGCTTTTTTTTCGTTACTATGTTACACAAAAAAACTTGCTTCCAAGAGGGCCCTTTTTATGGAAAAATCATGCCATCCGTAAGCAGCTTTGTAAGGGATTAATTTTATTTATTCCCTTACAAAGCTGCATCCAGCGAAGCAGGTCTTTTGCTGGGAAATAAACAAAATCCAAAAGCTAAACTAAATTTTTTCATTTATTAAACAAATTACAGTTAAAGAACATCGGGTGACAACTTGTGCGCCACCTTGTGTAACTAAAAATTTTAATAAAAAAAATGCGATCCTTTCATTGCATTTGCCTTAACCCTCTAATGGTCTTCAGGTTTTAAGTAGCTTTTAGCTTAATAACAATTTTTTATTAAAGCAATTGTATTATATCGACAGAAAATATTATTAACTAATGTTTTGCCTTGAAAACTAATGTTTTGCCTTCTTTTCGAACAATGAACTATTTTCAAGCGAAAATTTTTAAATTTTCGTAATTTCGAAAAAAAATCTACTTTTTAAAACAGATATAAAGATGTAAAAAAGCGTAAAAAACATATTTAAACTCTAGCATATAGCATTATCAAAAACAGTTAGTTTGGGATCTCCCCTTGTTAAATGAGTTATCATTTCTGCGCCAGGACTCAGAATACCGTCAGGACATGTTTTACGAATATCTCGCCACCTCATATCTCTTAGAGTTACTTGTAGGCAAAATTAATTTTGTCAAAATTTATTGAAGGTCAATGTATAAAAATAAAATAAATAAATCTGGAAAAATTGTGGAAAAAGTTACACTAAAAAGAGTCTGTTAAGTCAGCAAAAAATGTTGTTGTGTCAGCAAATTTTTAGTCAGGAGCGTGTATACAAAAAAGTTGGTAATTTCAGCAAAAGGTTTGCTGAAAATCGGCAAGCTAATTTTTACCAAAAAACGAGTAATCATCAGCAAAAGTTTTTCTAACACTTAGTCGATTGCAAATGAAAAAAATCCTTACTAAAATCCCTAAAATTTTTGCTGAAATATTTTGCGAAATATTACTTTAGTTAATTTATTTGCTGAAAAATTAAATATAGAAATTGTGTAGAGTTGTTTTTCTTTTTTATCATTTCTGTTGTCTGTACTACACAGAAAAAATTAGAATCGAGTTTCAATTAAAGTATTTGTTAATACAATTAAAAATTTAATTGAATTCGGACCAATTAAGAAAATCGTTATATCAATTAAATTTTTTTGTAAAGTTTTAATTGAAAATTTTTCAATTAAAGTTTTGATCATATCAATTAAAAATTTAATAAAAAATCGTCAAAATTTGAGTTAAGTGATGGCGCTTTTATTAAAATGTGTGATATTAAAAATATTATTAATAACTACAACCTCAGGTCCGAAATGAGGTTAACATTTCTATATTTTTACTGGGATTATGGAGGTTTTTTAAAAAAACTATTTTTTTTTTGTATAGTTGTCAGGACATATCAGTGATTCTGAATTTATAGATAGCTTTCCAATTTTTTTTTTTAGTTTATTTTTAATTCGATATCAAAGTTGAAAATTAGAATTAAAATAATTCTTTGAAAAAATTAACAGCATTCAGATAAATTAGAAAACTTATTTTTGACTTTACAAACATGTATGGAATCCATAATGCTTAACAAAGATGCACACACAAAAATAAAAACTATGTAATTTCAATCATGAAAATCGCATAGGTATTCAATAAATTTTATCGTTGAAATTCCTTCAATCACGAAAATTGTTCATTCAATTAAAAATTTGCAGCTCTTTAATTGAATAAATTTTCAATAAAATAGTGATACATTTGATTAGAATTTTTATTATTTTTATACCCTACACCACTATGTGGTCAGGGTATTATAAGTTTGTGCTGATGTTTGTAACACCAAAAAATATTGGTCGTAGACCCACCTTATAGTATACCGATCGGTTCAGAATTTTTTTTTATTTCGATTTAACGATGTCCGTCTGTCCGTCCGTCCGTCCGTCCGTCTGTCTGTCTGTCCATGCAATCTTGTACGCACTCTACAGGTCGCACCTATTAAGATATTTCGATGAAATTTGGTACATAGACCTATGTTGGTCCAAGGACGAACAAGTTTGATTGTTTTGAACATCGGTCCATGTTTAGACCTAGTGCCCATATAAGGGTCCTACCAAAATTATATTGTTTATACGCTGCAGGTCGTAAATATTAAGATATTTTGATGAAATTTGGTACACAGACCTATATTGGCCCAAGGACGAAGCCTATTGATTTTGGCGAACATCGGTCCATGTTTAGAACTAGTGCCCATATAAGGGTCCCCCCAAAATTATATTGTTTATACGCTGCAGGTCGCAAATATTAAGATATTTTGATGAAATTTGGTACATAGACCTATGTTGGCCCAAGGACGAAGCCTATTGATTTTGGTGAACATCGGTCCATGTTTAGAACTAGTGCCCATATAAGGGTCCCCCCAAAATTGGCTTGGTTACAAATTGCAGGTCGCAAATATTAAAATATTTTAATGAAATTTGGTGCGCTGACTCACATTATAGAAAATTTTGACACAAGCCCCATTTTAACCCATTCGAATTTCGGATCCAAACAATACAACAGACTGGTTTAGGGTATTGTATAGTCGGCATGCCCGACTTTAACCTTTTTACTCGTTTTATATGAGTTTGTTTAAAAATTAATTCATTGGATTAACAATTGATCAATATGGTATACCTTATAAATAACACATTATATGAATTTGATTAAAAATTAATCCATTGGATTAAAAATTGATCAATATTGTATAACTTCTAAATAAGACTAATCAGCTGGATAAAGTGGTAGTTGCCATGCCAACTATAAAAAAAATATATTTCTTAGCTTGAATTTTATGAAAATAAAACCTCCATGCAATTTTCATTCAGTTGATTGATTTATTTATACTTATATAAAAAAATTCTCTCGCAGAAATTAGTTTTCTTCTTTTTTCTGAAGCATAATGACTCTGTTAAAATTTTTTTGAAAACTAAATAATATATATTTTATTTAAAATAATTTTTGATTTATTTTTTGCGATTAAATGTTAAATTTTTTTAAACAAAATTTCAAAAATTACATTCCTATTTTACAGTAATGTTCTGGAGTAAATAAATATTCATATTTGATATGGCAAAATTAAAATATTTAACTAAATAAAATAATAAACTCAACGAGAATTTATAAAATTTTATTAAAAATAATTTTAAATATCAGATACTAATACATAAACATTTATAAAAACAAATACATATATGTATAAAACAAACGAAAAACAACGACAATATGCTGATGTTTTTCTCTTGTTTTATGAAATTCTTTTGAGCGATAGAATAAACAAAAATTGCAAGCAAATTGCAGTTTTGAGCAATTACTTAATCAATTGGATTAATTTTTAAATGACTCCTTTTTAAATAATTTAACAAATCGTTTTAATTGAAAAAAGTTGAACAATACTTTTTTGTGTGTGGTAATAATTACAAAATTCGACTTATGGATAAAGAAAGTCTTCGCCGAGATGGCCTTTTACTGGTTTCTATTATAAGCAGCGAAGAGACATTAGCAACAGCTCGTCAAAATATTGTTCATTAATTTTATTACAATACAATATTATTTTGGCAACCACAATAGTGGCACATGAACTGTTATTTTATCTTATTTTCTTTTATTTGAATAAAAACACTTTGCCTACACTCTAATTAAATTCTGTTGAAATTTACCCAACTTATAGTAGGAAACTGAACTCCTACTATAAATTGGGTAAATTTACTCTATGTGCGTAATTGAAAAAAAATACGCACATTGTGTTTAAGTTGGTGCACAAATAATTTGTAATTTTACATTGAACGTGCGTAAAAATTAAATGAAATTTTGAAATTAGTGTGTTAATTTACTAAATTTGTGTGTAAAAAAGCACGTTTCACGTGTAAATGTACGCAAAAATCCACAGAAAGTGCGTAAAAATAAAATATAATGCGTACATTTACAACAGCTGTGCTAACTTTAAGCACCACCCAAAAATTTTTTTAAATAAAATAACAAATTAATTTTTGGTACGTATTTTATTAATAATAATATCCGAGTCATTCTCTCATAATCGTTTATGTCCAAATTAGTCGTTTTGGGATCTTAAGGCATTTGTATAAAATTCATATAAAAATTTTTTATAACTATTGAATGGGTGCGATGACTCCTGCTCAACAAAATGCCTTCTTTGAAAGGGGGGCAGTAACCGTCAACAATAATGGGTGAAAACGCCTTAAGAGAGATATCGCCTACGCAGGAACAACTGAGTTCAATGACTCCTGCTCAACAAAGTCAGTATTCATTGAGTACTGCCTAACTTGCAAAGAAAGCATTTTTTCTTCTTGATAACGGTCACTTTAGGGTGGCTCGAAAATTTAAATTTCAATTGTTATTTCAAATTTCAAACATGTATGGCAAAATATTTAAAATTTTGTACCATCATTGTTTTACTGCATTGGTAATGTGAATTTTAGTTCACATAACGGTTTTTTTTAACTTTTATTGATTTTATGTTCTTGTCATAAGTCATGATTTTTGGGATAATTAGTCCTGATATCATTTGCGATGCAAAACGTAAATTTTAAATGAAAGTAAAATTTACTCGGAACCTATTTTGATAACATCTCAAATTTTGTTTTAGTGATTTTAAAATTTATAAGTCCGGACTGACGACAACGAGTCGTTCAGTTGTCTGTTGCTATAAGGCTTAAGATTTTTCTTTAACATTATGTGGTCGAAATCTGTATTGTTAAAGTCCATGTCTGACTCTTTTCTAAAGCGGGCGTATTACATTTGTTGTGTCATTGTCATGACCTTTCTAAATTTCAGAATGAAATCTATTTTTAATTATCTCGAGCCGTTTAGCAGTAATAGTTTTTTAAAGTCAAAACTGAACATGGCATTTTTTTTGCAAAAAAGGGGTTACTTCATTCTCTTTTATATCCAAGTTTTTGAAAGCTTTTTAACATTTTTGGACATTTTCTAAAAGAATGAGCTTCAGAAATGCTTAATAGTCCAATTGAGAACATTTTTGAGCATACCCCCTACTCCCAGCATCGGTCGAAAATGATGAATTTTTGAACAAAATTTAATGTGGCAAAAAAAGTTACGCCACTTAGATAATTTTTTTTAATTTTGAACCATAAGCAAACATGTTCCAAATGATTTGCCCTTAAATTTCCCACCGCCCGCTCAAGAACATCGATTGTGGAAAAGGTCATGTTTTTAAAAGCATTTTTTTTTATTTGTAAAAAAAATATTTGAGAATTACTTATTTTTGTTAAATTTGATTTTTTTTTTCATTAAATGGTAAACAGTTGTCATACACTAAAAAAATTGTTTCGTTACTGTTAATAGTTATTTTTATATAAAAAGTTAAATTTCTATGTAATATTTTGAAGTAAAATGGATTCAAATTTTTTTTTGGTTTTTTACCGTGGTGTTTTATATTTGAAATAGTTTTTAATATTTTTTTATATATTAACAAATAAGACTTATTTATCTATTCAGCAATATATAAAATGTTTATATAATTCATTCCATCGAGTCAGACTAATGCACTCAAAAGAGACATCTCAGGTAAAATTTATTATTCGATAATTTTTTTCATGCTTAGTAAACTGGCCTTTATTTGTAACGTTGGCTCTTAAATAACTGTATTTCTGGAAAATGTTAAAAGAATCGTAATCTAGACTGAACTATTTTTCTTAAAAGGCATAAAAATCCAAAACCGATTGGAAAATATTGAAGTAATTGGGCGAATGCCCAGACCATTGTAGGGTTAAAATGGCATATAATTTTAATAATTTGGGTAATATCATTAATTTTTGTTTTTTAACTAGCTCTAACATAATCTCTTTAAATTTTTTACTAATTCAGTTAAAGGATATTGTTTTCTGAAAATTTTGTGAAACCTAGACAACGTTAACCCTTTCTATACCAAGTTCAATTTTCAAAAATTTTTAAATTTCACTTTTGACCTTGGTTGTTAACGTTATCGAAGTTTCACAAAATTTTCAGAAAACAATATCCTTTAACTGAATTAGTAAAAAAAATAAAAAAAAATCAGTCCTTTCATCAGATCTGTTATTGATATATTGCCCACTAAACACTCGGGTGTTGTTTCCCAAAATGTTACCATTGCTGCTTGCGTAGAATTTTCTATCTGTGATGTTGTAGGGGTTGATGAGATATTAGAAAATATCGTTCGATCACTTTTAAGTTGTACTGTATTCGCAATACGTTAGTAAAATTGAGTATACTTTTGGGCTGAATTATTTTTATTGTTTGTGAAGTAACCAGTAGTTGTTGTTTTTATCAGTAATTGCAGTTGTTTTTCTATGGAAAAATATGACGGTTATTTAAGAAAACAACTAACGAAAATTACTGTAATTTCGTAACAGTTGTTTAAATCAGTTATTTTTAATATCATAATAAACAACTTCCAAAACAGTATTTTTACAGTAAACAGTTGATTTTGTTAGTTATAAAAAAAAATAAAAAATTTCGTTAAGTTTTTTTGAATTTTAAAAATTCTTGTTTACCCGAGTAAAAAACATTATATATAATCATATGTGGCATATATTACAATATATAATTAGACATGTCGTTATGTATATCCATATATGGTTATATATGACGTCTTTTTCCAAAATTTTTCTTTATATTATGCCATATATAATTTCATCTAATTAGATACCGGCCTTTATAATGGATATGGTATATATGATTATATATTACATAGCATAGCTAATCTTATTGCATGTATAGTTGTATATAGAGCTATATCTTAATATATATGGTGGCATTTTAGCAATATATAATTATATATGGTATCATTTAAGGTGCCAGTTAAACTAGATATTATCATATATGGTGGCATTTAAACAATATATGGTCATATATGGTACCTCATGAACAAGATCTTTAATACAATTGCAGGTATGATAATAAATGCTACTATATATGGTGCAATGTATATTTATATATGGTGTAATTTAAGCAATATATTAGCATATATGGTGCGATTTAAACAATATATGGTCATATATGGTACCTCATGATAAAATTTTTTAATACAGTTCCAGATATGATAATGATTTTAATATGATATGATTTTAATACAGTTATGATATGATACTATATATAGTGTCATATATATTTATATATGGTGTTATTTAAGCAATATATTACCATATATGGTGCCACTTAAACCATATATTATCATATATGGTGCCATTTAAACAATATATGCTCATATATGGGACCTCATGAACTACATTTTTAATACAGTTCCAGATATGATAATATATGCTACTATGTTAAAGGGTTTTTCAATAAGAGCGCTACAAAAGTTATATTAAATAAAACAAAAATGGTTTTGGATATCAATGTAATTCTCTATTCCTGTGAAAGTATGGAAATCGATATCTTTTGCATGGCCACCACGGGCACGCTTGCAGAAGTGCAGACGCTGAACCCAATTTTCGACGGTTTTCAAGCATAAATCGGCCGATACTGCTGCAATTTCACGTTCGATATTCGTACGAAGTTCATCAATCGTCGCTGACTTGTTGGCATAGACCACAGATTTGACGTAGCCCCACAGGAAATAGTCCAACGGCTTCTAATCGCACGACCGAGGCGGCCAATCGACTGGACCATTTCGTGAGATAACACGTTCTCCAAACTTGGTTGGCAATAAATTGATTGTGACATTCGCTGTGTGGCTTGTGGCGCCGTCCTGTTGGAACCACATGTCCGAATCATTTTCAAGTTGTTGCTCAGCCCAATTCACGAACATACGACGCTTCTGGTGGTCAAGCGGCTTCAGTTCTTGCGTCAATTTGATCTTGTAAGGATGTAGGCCAAGATTTTTTCGCAAAATTCGTCACAACGATGTCACAGAGATGCCCAACGCTTGAGAACGACGTGTGAGAGACACATTTGGGCTTTCTTCAACTGGAGCCTCAGCGGCACCAATATTCTCGACACTACGGGCACTTCTTTGTCTCACTGGCACGGGAACATTTTGTACTGTGCCTGTGGATTCAAATTTTTCCACTAGACGCTCAATTGTTGATCTGCTAGGACGATTATGACGACCATAAATTGGACGTAGCGCTCTTAACGTTGAGGCCACTGACTCCGAATTTCGGTAGTAAATTTTAATAATTTCGACTCGTTGTTGGCTCGTATATCTTTCCATCATGAAATGGCAAACCTTACTGAAGAGAAATGTCGAAAGAGCGGCAAGAAATATGGCGTCGTTTGCTGTCCCTGTCTTTCTACTTTTGTAGCGTCCCTGTTGAAAACCCCTTTACCATATACTTTGATATATCGTATCATTTAAACAACATACCATGTATGGTACCATTTAAACAATATATTTTCATATATGGTACCATTTAAACAATGTATTGTCATATATGATAACTCATCAGCAACTACAATATTAACTGTATTTCAGAAGCTATTAATTGTATTTCAGAAATTATATTGTATTTCAGAAATTATAATTGTATTTCAGAAATTATCGAATGTATTTCTGAAATTATTAATTGCTTTTCAAAAATAATCAAATCTATTTCAGAATTTGTTGATTGTATTTCAAAGTTAATAGAGAAAAATTTCGGAAATACATTTCATAATTTCTGAAATACAATTGATAATTTCTGAAATAAAGTTTGATAATTTCTGAAATACAGTTGTGAATTTCGGAAATACAATTAATAATTTCTGAAATACAATTGATAAAATTGAAATTCAATTGACTAGTTCTGAAAAACAATTCATAAATCTGAAAAATAATTGATAAGTTCTGAAATACAATTGATTATTTCTAAAACACAATTGATAAATCTTAAAAACAATTGATACAATAGGAAATGGAGTAGAGCGTCAAAAAGATGTAAATAAAATTATTTTATTAAAAAAATTCAATTTAATAAAAAGTCCCCAGGTGACTGGGGACTTATACAAACCAAAGATTAAATTCGACTGTGCCGAGTCTTTAGATACCCTCCATCCTGGTGTTTTTATTCGGGGATTCTACTAAGTACAAACAAGTATGAATTATTACCCATTTTGTATTCGGTCAATCCACTGTGCAACAAATGTGTGTGATTTTTTCCACCACTACAAGTAAATAATTCAGATTAATCTTGTTTAATCTCAGTGGTGCCACAAGCAAGATTCAAAATTCCCAAAAGTGTAGACAAAATTACCCAAAAAATATGAAATTATAAATGACTTCAATTAACATATTATTACAATTTGAACACCGAAAAAAGGTAATAACCTCATCAGTAAACTTAAAAAAAAGTGATTTGGCCATTTCAATTGTCCCATCGTTCTGTCCGTTATATTATTACAAAGAAAAGTTCCTTAAATATGCAGCATTTATGATGAACTTTTGAGTCTCATATGAATCTTCATAAAATTTAAAGAAAAAATTAACTTTAGAACAAAACACTTAAAAAGCTTGTCAATAAGAGTCAGTTATGATCACATGTGAACGATTTAAAAATAATCTTGTTTTAGAGTCTTCTAAAAATCAAGTTTTATTTGCGCTTTTTAAATACACACAAAAAAATCTTTGGCAAGCAATTAGGAGCACTTCAACTAAAATAATGTTTTTGTGTCATATACAATATAATAAATTATTCGATAAAACTTATTAGTTGAAATTTTCTTAATTACTTGGTAACGATTTTTTTGTGTATTTGTATAACGAAAGAATTTCAAAGCATGTATAGATTAACACACTTTCCTGATGTATCGGTTTAATTCGTGGATGATCAGTCGCTGTGAATCAATTCATTAACTCGTATGAATAAAAAATAGATATTGGAATTTTTATGCAAACTTCACAATTTTAGTCAGTTTGCGTGTAGTCTAAAATTTTTATTTTTATTAATATTTCATGCTCTGCTACAAGTCAACGGATGAATTAGATGTTAAGTCATTCATAAGCCAAAAGTAATTACATACATTGAGGCAGGGTTGGTAGGTTCTATCGCTAAAATACTATTATAGATTCAAATATTGATACATTTAGAACACCAGTACCGAAATTAATGAAATACCATTATCCTTCCAACACCATTATTTTTTAGTCTAAACTTTTTGTAATTCCACGTCGTAATTGTGAATTTTGCATACACTTAGTTAAAAAATTTATTTTACTTTACTTTGTTTTTTTTTTTAAATTTGCGGAATGCACCGAAAAAACTCAATACGGGTTATCTTAAAATACCATTATCGAAATAATTGCAATGCAGTTAACCTTAAGATACCATTAACAAAATAATCGAAATACAATTATCCTTAAAATATTGTAACCGAAATAATCTACAATAGCGTTACTTACCCTCACCGATAATCGCACCATTTCTGCTACCAACAATGCTTTGAAGTAATTGCTAAGTTGTATTCATAGACCCACTATCTATTGGCTAGTTTATGAATTAAATTCTTTTTTTATGTATAATATATTTTTTTATTTACAAATTTGATAACTTTCTCAATTCATTCATTTGAATTGAAATTTAAGTGAAAAATAAACAATTTAATAATTGCTGTCATCCATGCCCTACCCATAAAGTGGCAACACTGCTTATGTTATTCATATAGATGTGTGGAGACCTTTCAAAATATAATTCCTTAATTCGTATTTTAAATCTCAATTTTGCAATAAGTTGATCTCAGTGAATTTATTTTTTATCCCGATGTAGTACTTTTCAAGCTGATTTGAAAAAAAAATCCGCGGAAAGACCTCTGTAGTAAACTCCCTGTGCAAAGTTTGGAAATGGACTAGCTATATCTAAGTCATTTATAGTCGGGTTGGAACAATATATATATATACCATTGGAAAGATAGTAAAAATATCTTATGGACGACATTTTTTTTTTGTTTGTTTACCCATTACCACCGAATGAGATTTATTTTTAAGATTTTTTAAAATAAACCGTTTTTATAAAAACCACCGTATACTACCACATAATTTTTTACTTATTAATATATTCTCAAGATTAACAACTTTTGAGATGTAGTTCAAATTTTATCACTTCAAACACCGAAGATTTTAGAAGTCAACCCTAATTTTTTTGCAGATGATACAAAAGATAAAACTTTGACTCTAACCAACAATTATACTGAATTAACTCATCGGGAATCGAACATTTTTTGGGATCAAACACATTTTAAACCTATTGTCGATATTGACATTTTTCATTTGTCAAAAGTTAGCCATACTTTGAAAGAAAAAAAATCTCACGATTTTGACCTCTAATATCTTCGGTATTTGAAGTGATAAAAACTTGATCTATATATCCAATGACAGCTTTTCGTTTTGATAACATACTAATAAGCCCAATTTTTGTTCTTATATAAGTTTTTATGGAATAAAAACATTAAAAAAAACAAAAAAATTAAAATTCCTACGCCGAATCATAATGGGGCAACAAAAAAATGCTATCCTAAAGATAGTTTTATTACCTTTCCAACGGTGTACATATTGTTCCAACCCTATCATAAATGAAGAAAATATAGTTAAGATCATTTTTAAACTTTAAACCGAAAAAACTCCCAATACAGGCTTTTCGGTGAAAAAAAATTTATTCGGGCCCACAAAAAAGAGTTATATCAGTAGTAAAAATTTAGAATCAATCGGTGAGGTGCCTCTAAAGCCAACATACGTCCAAATTATTTAATAGAATCAAAATTCAAATTTTAATAACTATTAAAAAAAACTTAAATAAATAATTTTTCATTTTAAAAATATTTTTTAAATATTATTTCAAATTTTTGTTGAAGAACAAAATTTTGTCAACGTTTTGTCCAAGAAGTCGATTTCTTCTTTCCTCAAAAATTCTGACAGAAGTAGAAAAAACCCCTTCGCTAGTAGCTGAACTGACATTATTTGTGTAGCCAGTTGTTGAAGGAGAGGAAGATCTCTGTAATTTTTTCAGAATTGTAAAATATTGAAATTTGGTTTAATACAATCACGCAAACTCACGCACAATTAACACACGAACATTTTTTTTGACTCACGCACGACTCACGTGAGTACTGTCACTTTCACGCAAATTTCGTATCATGTGCCTATCTGTATATACAACAACACTTTTTAAGAGTACATTTTTTTATTTTTAACGGTAAATTTATCAAAACAAATTATTACAAAAAGATTTTAGAAACGTTTTCTTTACTTTTGCTTTCTTCTTTAACATTAGTAAAAACTTTGCGCTTTATATAGAATTTTTATTCGATAAAGCCTATTTTTATACCCTACACCACTATGTGGTCATTATACCCTACACCACTATGTGGTCAGGGTATTATAAGTTTGTGCTGATGTTTGTAACACCAAATAATATTGGTCCTAGAACCACCTTATAGTACACCGATCGGCTCAGAATTTTTTTTTATTTCGATTTAAGGTCCCTCCGTCCGTCTGTCTATCCATGCATTCTTGTGCGCACTCTACAGGTCGCAAATATTAAGATATTTGTTTACAATTTGTTACACAGACCTATTTTAGCCCAAGGACGAAGCCTATTGATTTTGGTGAATATCGGTCAATGTTTAGACCTAGTGCCCATATAAGGGTCCCCCCAAAATTGGCTTGGTTACAAACTGCAGATCGCAAATATTAAGATATTTTAATGAAATTTGGTGCGCTGACTCACATTATAGAAAATTTTGACACAAGCCCCATTTTAACCCATTCGAATTTCGGACCCAAACATTAGTTGGCTTTTACCCAGACTGGTGTAGGGTATTGTATAGTCGGCATGTCCGACTTTAACCTTTTTACTCGTTTTGTAGTAAATTTTGTGAATATATAAGGGCTAAAGTTTTAATTAGTCCCAAAAATTATGTGATGAATAAAATTCGAAAACTCCAAAGGTATTTTATAATAATAATAGAAAATTATAAAATTTAAAATTTAAAAAAAATTTAACCCGCTCGATACCGGCAGCATGTTAATATTTGAAGTTAAATTCCTAATCCCGTCTTAGCGGCCGTATACGCCGGAGGAGGACTCTTCATGCCAAATTTTAGTCAGTTAGTTGCTCACGTTATTATTTTATGTTTCACAAAAAAAAAGCATTACGTTTATGTTGTACTTTAGAACTAATATTTGACAACCATATCATATTAGAAAACAAAACTTAACACATTTGCTTATGCATACATTGAACGTTTGATTGTGGCTTTACTCCTTAGAAAAATGTATAGTGCTATTATAATCGCAACAATAATTTAAAAAGAATGAACAAGGCATGAATTGAAACAAATTATTGTTTTTTTAATAAAACGAGAATAATACAAACACTGAGGGTTGGGATGCGTTCAATTTACACTTTTGATATGTATAGACGTGAGAAGAAATACAACTGTCGTCAACACTTGTTGAACTAAGAAAAAGGAAACAGTATAAAACAATATATTAAATCGAATCCACAAACTTAGAAGGCCGAAAATTGGTTAAACCTTTCACTACCGACTTTTTATATGCGGATGTATTGTTATTTTCACTTTAGATTCTTGTTAAGAGTCCTCAAATTAGAAAAAAATATGTAACATATTTTGCCCCCTCCCCCTCCTACCCACCAAAAATGACGTTCGAAAATCGATTTTTTCAAATTTCTGAGCCCCGTTTTACCCCTTAAACATTCGAGTAGCCAAAAATCCTTTGGTTTGTTTTCTTCTCGTCATAAAACGAAGTCATATGCCAAATTTGAATTATCTATCTTCATTAGTTTAGGAGAAACACCAAAACTCCCTTTTCACGGAGATTATCATATATTCAAAAAATTGTTGAACTGCTTATATATATAATAATTTTTATTTGAAGTCCAAGATCCTAATAAACTTATTTGTAAAAAGTATAACGGTTTTTTTGCACTATTAAATTTTATATATTCTTTTAAAGATGTGTACACTGTAGTGTACAAGGGTAGTGAAAGAGTTAATTTCACAAATGACACTTTATAGAAAAAAGAATCGTATTATTCAGGGGTGAACCTGGTTAAGATTCTTAAAAATACCCTTGAATTATATATTATCTGATTAAGACAGGATCCGCTATTGGGAGGTAATTTACACCCTACACCACTAACAAGGAAGCTATCCAGTCGTGTAAACTGCAGATACTCGTATAAACTCGGATGTGTTGCAGAAGGCACAAAATTAGTATTTAACATTTAAGCACAGTAAGTTGTTCCGATTTCACGTGAAAAAACTGTTATACTCCATATAAAGATATTTATATTTCACGACAATGAGTTTCACGTGTAAACTGTGTAGGCTTTGTTTTCACGCACATTTAATGCACTATTATTTTTCTTGGGAAAAAGTAACATTTTGTGTTTTTTGTGATTGTGTCTGTGCTATAGAATTAAGTTAAGTTTAACTAAGAATAATTGATGTTTTACAAACTTTAACGTACACATAGTTACAAAAGTATACATACGGAAAACAAATTCCTGTTTTCTTGAAGAAAATATGATTTTACTTGCTTTTTACTTGCATTTTTTATTTTAAGTAAAACATAAACCATTTTTATCATATTCTAGAAAACTTTTGTTGTTTTTGTTAGCAAATAACTACAAAAAACATATAATTTGTCATTCTTTAAAGTTACATAAGTATACATACCCCCCTATAAAAAATTATGTACCGTTACAATTGCCGCTACAAAACTTTCACAAAAAGTGATCATATTTGAAAAATAAAAATCATAACGTGTCAGTAGTGGAGCAAAATGGGCAAAGTCAAAGAAATTTCGGAATTAATTCGAAAAACCGTCATTTAATTGCGGAATTATGGTAAATATCTTTATGAAATTGGAAATTTATTAAATTTAAAAAAGACCACAGTACAAACGATAATAAAAAATTTTAAAGAAAATGGATATTATGAAAGTAAGGCACGTTTTGTCCGCCCTCGTATTCTCGACAACCGTACCGAACGGGATGTTATTCGTTCCGTTCAAGAAAATCCTAAGTAAAATGTAGTCGAACTGAATCGAAAATTAAAAGCAGATCTGGAAATTTCTGTTTCCGACCAGACAGTTCGCAGAACCATCAAGAGAAATGGGTATAATAGCACAGGTGCGAGAAAAAAACCACTACTTAGATCTGTGAACATCCAGAAACGTTTGGAGTACGCCCAAAAGTACGAAAATGTTCACGTAAATGACCCAACATTTTGGGAAAGGGTAATATTCACCGATGAATATAAGTATTATATATAACATACATGGGAATTTTTCATTGCCATTGAAATTTCATTACCATTAGTTCATATTAATGACAATGAAAAAAATGTCATTACCATTTAATGGTAATGAAATATTTTTCATTAGAAAAATCATTACTAATGGTAATGAAATTACACTAATGAATAAAAAAACTAATTACAATTAATTAAAAACCATTTGTTTACAAAAAAATTCAGACAAATGAAAACAAACAACGGGTTTGGCTGGGGAAGTTATAAAACATAATTTTTTAAGGAGATTCCATTCCGTTAAACTTTACCTACATTCAAATAACAATGGAATAGAAAGTAATATTTAATTTCAAATGAGCATGAGCCTGAATTAGCATATTCCATCTTCGATTTCAGCGAAGATTTAATATTAATATTCATTATCAATGGTAATGAAATTTAAAATCATTGTCATTAATCAATGAAATTAAATTTTAGAATCATTACCATTAATTAAAAAAATGGTAATGAAAATAATTTCATTACAATTGATATCAATGCAATGGTAATGAAATCATCAATTAATTAGTCCACCTAATTAATTAGTCCTATGTATGATATATAACATTTACTTTTATATTTCCATAAAATTTCATTAAAAATTAATAGAAATTTTGGAAAAAAAATATTTTTTAACCCTTTTTGATTTGGCCATACACTACTTGTTGGACGTTTTTGGACTCCGCAGCTCAAGGATAACGATTTTATAAGCGACGCTTTAGGTATAAAAGACAATATAAAGTCCAACGGAAAATTCTAAGTTATATTTTTCATCAAAAACTTTAATATTTGATACGTATTTGACATCCAACAAGGATGGGTTAGTAATGCCTAAAAAAGTTTATATTAAATAACATATAAAATCAACAATTGAAATTTCCGCACTCTATTTGAATTGTATGAAACTTGCTATAACTTGGAATACTTTGTATAGCTAAAATTGGTGTTCAATTTGGAGAAAATTATCAAATTTAATAGACTTTCCGTACATATTTGGGTCTAACTTTTGTATTATTTTAGCTATGTGACTGGTTGATATATCACTTTAAAGCTTCTGAAAGCGTGCCTGAAGTTGGTCTGCAACTCATTCTTTAATTTGATAATTTCTGATTTATTAAAAAAAATTTAAATTTTAGAGAATTTTTCTACAATTAATTAATTGTAGAAAAATCTATCCTTTCTATCCTTTTATAATTGAAGCCATGATTGAGCCACGTGAATAGTTACTATTTTGAAATGAACTTTAACCATTTATCGTTATCAAAGGTCTAAAGCCATTTTATCTTAATACACTGTAAAATATCAGTTTGGTTCTTCTTTTGGTTCCTGAGTTATAGTATAGTATTAAATAAAAAAACAGTTCGATTTTTCAGCATTTGTATGAAAAAAGACCCAATAATAGTGCCAGTATAAGATTTCGTAAAGGCAAAAATAAAGTAATGAGGAACAACATAAGCGTGTTCGTTTACTTACTACAAGTTACTACTTTTACTACAGCTGCAAAATTTCAATATAAAAAGTAAACAAAACTTTCCAATTGTAGTAAAAGTAGTAAGAATTTCGACTAATCGAACACACCGCATATATTTTTTCAGAAATTTTAAAGAATCCATTTTTCGATATACATATGACGATTTAAATCGCGGATTGATTTAATTAAATTAAACTTTGACAATTTTATGAAAAACGTCACCGGAGTCTGAAAAGTCCTCAAAATTTGATTGAGATGATTACAAGGATATAACTCAGAGATTACTTTTTAACAACAATACAAAAAGTTAATATTTCCTGAAAAGTTTTGAAATTATTTTCACTATTTTTATATTCACTTTATTTATTAGAAGCTGATTTTTTATACTTCAGTTATAAATTTTAACTAAAAACTTCTAATATTTAAAAAATTATTGTTTTTTAATTATTTTTTTCGGAATGTTTCGCAGACCTCCTGGGATGCGATTAGGGACGCTCAGGGGTTCGTGATCAACATTTGGAAAACTTTGTATAATTAAATTTTCATATCGGTTTTGGTATAGCTGTAGGAGTCAGATGTCGTTATTAACAAAAAGAATTACTGGCCAATTTTGCTTTGACGCTACATTCCGTATTTTAAATTTAAAACACTTTGCAGGTTGGGAGGAAATGCAGGATCTAACGCTAGTCAATTACTCGCAGGCAATCAAAAATTGAGTATTTCAAAAGAAATTATTTCAGGAACATTAACTATATACTCTACGATATCAAGATGTATACTCAGGATTTCCGAAAGACAGACTGGAATAAGTTCAATACGATCCTTTGGAAAGACCAAAAAAAGAACTCCACCATATCTTTCCGAATGAAATTTGGAGAATTTCAAGTGAAATTAATTGTGAATTCTATTTGGAATTTGTCAAATTTGATCTTAAATCTGAACAAAAATAACGGTAATTAATTGTTTTCTCACAATATTGAGAAAATTTTAAGAGAAATTTCTATTTTTTATTTCGAAATGAGAAAATTCTAAAATATAGTAGCATTTACCACTTCAAATTTAGAAAATTCCATTAGAAGTTCAGTTCTGCAATTTGAATGAAAAAAATTCAAAATAAAATTTAGTATTTTTCCCAAAAGCACCGTAAGTGGTTTTTCACGTGGAAAAATTTTACTCGAACATTAATTTTAATCAAATTTTAATTTAATTATAAAAATGAACAATTTTTCAATTTTATATCAAAGACACAATCACAATATACAAAAAATGTGATTTTTCCCCAAGAAAAATAATAGTCTTGTACATTAAATTTGCGTGAAAACAATCTCTACTCAGTTTTCACGTGAAATTCATTGTCGTGGAAAATTATCATTTTTTTTATATGGGGGAGTATAACAATTTTTTTACGTGAAATCCGAACAACTTACTTTATATTTAAACGGCTTTGTTCATTTTGTGTATGAAAATCCTAAAGAAATATTTACATTTTCAAATATTTCAATTGGTTGAAAATAAATTAACCAATCAGAATGCTCCAAAAATAAACTAGGTCAAAATTTTAACTAAAGTCATCAAAAATATACATTTGTAAAATTTAAATAGTAAGGGCGTTTATTTTTATTTAAAAATTTTCAATTAAAATTGGAATTTTGTATTAAAAAATCCGAAATTTTAAAATAAAATTTCTGTTTTTCATTTGAAATTCGAAAAATTTCAAACGAAATTGATACAAGCTGTATTTTCGACTTAACTATATCCGTTAACTTTCAAAAAAGCACAAAGTGCATAAAAACGTTTTTTGGACGAAAACTAACATATTACTTTTCGTATGCACGTTAACTTACAACGTGGATAATTATCAACGTTGAAAACTCAACGTTTATACATTTTCACACCTAGCGTAACTTCTTCGCGTTACTACCTAAAAAGGTTTGCTGACGCACGTTCGATTATATCGGAACTATCATAAATACTCACTATTTAAAAAAATTTGATACTCCAATCAGTTTAAGGTAGATTTGCTATAAATACTTAACGTTGATAGGTATGAACGAAAATACAGCTACATACAATACATACAATTTTGAAAATCTAATTTGAAATTTAGATCTTTTAACTACATTTCTCCACAAACTTTTTTTATAATCAAAATTATCAATTTTTTAATGAATTTGTTAAAATATCTATTGAGATTTTTTAAATGACGACTGGTTAAATGAATTTCCCTATTTCCCCCCCCCCTGGAGCCGCGCATGGTGCAGCCTCTTTGGCAAGTCCTCTAACTATTTTGTTTAATGCTTCAATCAGAGATGGATATTTTCCTAGATTCTGGAGAGATTCATATATAATACCTTTATTTAAAGCTGGAAATAAATCAAATGTTTCTAATTACCGAGGTATTGCTAAATTAAGTGCAATTCCTAAGCTCTTTGAAAAATGTATTACCGATTATATATGCCATCATTTATCTTCTTTACTGTCACCTTTTCAACATGGTTTTCGAAAAGGATGTTCAACTACTACAAATGCGCTCCATCTTAAAACTTTAATAAATGATGGTTTTAATCGAAGAAAACAAACTGATGTCGTATATACTGATTTTAGCAAAGCTTTCGATATAGTAAACCACAAACTTCTACTTATCAAACTTGATTTATTGGGGTTTACACCATGCAGCTTAAATTGGATCAGGACTTATCTTATGGATAGAAAATTCATCTAAATTTATTGCAGTTACTTCTGGTGTCCCTCAAGGCAGTCATCTTGGGCCAATTCTTTTCTCCCTATTTATCAACGATCTTCCAAAAGTTATTAATTTTTCTAACATTTTAATGTATGCGGATGACGTTAAAATTTTTTACAGCTACAATCAATATGTAGAACACGCCTACTTACAATCTGATCTTAACAATTTCTATTTGTGGTGCAGCCATAATTTAATGGACCTTAATTTGAAAAAATGTAAATGTATGCATTTTTCTAGGAACAATATTACTTCCGTTAACTATATTACCACATTCAAAATCAACGCATTGAATCAGTGCAAAAACAATTTGTTTACGTAGTTTGCCTTGGAATCCAGCACTTGGTCTTCCGCCATACACAAATAGACTTGCTTTAATAAAATTGCCAACTTTAAAAAGTCGTAGAACCATGCTTAAGGTAGCTTTTATAATCAACCTCATCAACGGCGAAGTTTGCTCTGAGTTTCTTATAAACAATCTTTTCTTTAACGTTCTTCAACGAGTCTCACGTCACTTCAAGCCACTACAAGTTAAATTTTTTTAGAAACAACTATGCTCTTGCCGATCCTTTTAGAAGAATTTGCTGCGATTATAATAACCTATATCAATTTATTGACTTTTTTCTAAAAACTGATGTAATTAAACGTATCATAATTCTATTTCTAAATACGTAACCTTTTGTGATTTATGTTAACTTATGTAATAAATAAGGATTTAAATCTATTGACTAAAATAAATAAATAAATATAAAAGTAAATAATATATTTTTTTTCATTTATTTTTTATTTGTTTTTATTAACAAATATTAATTAAAAACCTTTATAATAAGTTAATACTTTAATATACACAATTAAATAATTTTTTTTTTCTTTTTAACACAATTTTATGTTTTATTTATACTAATTTATTTTATGTTTTCACATATTTCACAATAAAATTAATAAATAAAGGAAAAACATCACTAAATTTTCTGACTAGATGCAGTCTAGCTAAACTAAACGATTATTACCAACTACAAAAGTTAAATTCGCCGTTTTCCAAATATATGTTAATTGTATCCCACAAATATAATTATTATAAAGTTAAAAATGCAAAAATATGTATTCCTAGATGACAAAGTATGACTAATTTACAAACAAACTCATGTTTACCGGGAAATATATGTATAGTAACTATAAAAACAATGTAATTGGAAGCATACTCCAAATACATATATGGTAGTTTGTAAACATACATATAATTACCTCCAAACATATACAAAAACGCTTTTTCCTCCTGGAATTGATGAATTGGTAAAAATATTTGTAAGACTGCCATAGTGATTTGTTATAATTTGTTATTTTAAATACGGCACTCAAAACGTCCTGTGTACATAATTTTACCCCATCCACTTTAACACTAGATTGCCCAAGGAATTCATTTTGACTGCTTTTTAATTTCAATTAGAAAAATAACACTGCATGACAAAATCTTGACTTTTAAATATTAATAGAGTTCTGACCATCAATTCTATATATTTCGGGCATGCTGATTACAATGGCGTACTTTATTTTTCGATCAATGGTACAGATTTTTCGCTAAATATCTTTAAAATTTGGCGGTTGTCCATTTAGTTTTTTATATAAAATATTTTTCAAATTTAATTAATATGAATTTTTTTGTGCTAAAATGTAAGCACAGGACCTGTGGCCATATTTAATATATAAACGCCATGTGCTAATCTTGATATTTAAACCAATACTTAGCGTTTTATATAGGTTTTTTGCTATTTCAGCGACTTGAGCCGCCGAATGTAAAATCGACCTCAATAAATGTAATGCCTTAGTAAGGAAGCAATTAAAATGAAAATGTTTCAATAAAAAAATGTATTCATCTATACCGGCCTATATGTTAAAATATTTTGTATGGCAGCATAGCTTTCAAAGATGTCCCCAAAGTCCAACTTTTAGTATAAAATGGGGTCACCTCTAAAAACTGTTGTTTCGAAATTTCAAGTGAAACAGTTTCCATTTGCAAAAGTTATCGCAATAAATACATTTTTTACTAAGGTTAGTATCGTACTAAAGACACTTTAGTATCTTAAAATATTATTATTGGTACAAATAAAACAAGTTATTTGGTACCCTGTAAAAATACGTTTCAATTTGTATTGTCAAAAATTTATAAAAAAAAATTTAAATAAAAAGAAACACAACATATAATATTTTTAACTGATATTATTTGGTCTAGTTTGGTAAGTTAAATTAATTTTATTTGGTAATATATATATATAAGTTCCCGTAGTTCCTATACGGAACATAGGGCCACTGTGGTTTCTGTAATCTTAAAAATTTAAGATGAGTAGCTGATTGGGCTAAAGCATCCGATCCTGGAGCTGGGGCTGCCAGCAACGCCTCCAGGCAGACAGTGGATTCGGGATTAATTACCACATCCACGATGCGGTCATGCTTCTGTAAATATTCATGTCCATTTACCTACTTACCTGAGACGTTAAGATGTACTTTAACCATTCAGGCTACATGACCGAGCGCCTTCTCACACTAGCTAGCTATGAGAGGTATCTGAAAAGCCATTGCCCGGGAAATACTTGGTCTAAGACCGGAAGTAGTGAGCTGCTTGGACATTCAAACAGAGGAATCGTTTCTGGTCACTCCCAAGTGAGTGACAGTCAGAAAACTTTCCGCACTAAGTGCACCTTTGTAGAAAGTCCCATTTCCATTTGGTAATAAGAGGAAAATATTGATTAAATTTATTTTTAGAATGAAAATCGTACAATTTCAATGTGAAAAATGTGTCTCAAAAAACCAGGCAATAAGGAATTTGTACCAGGAATTAAAATTTCATTCAGAATGAAAGTATATGTAATATTTTGTTTGTTTTTTATCTTTAATAAAAATTATTATTGGAATTTAGCACAAAATACATTGCACCATTTTATTAGCACCCAAATAAAAATGGATGACATATGAACAATCTTTATTAGTAGTTAGCTAAGCTACTAAATTCAAAATCAATTTCATTCTAACTAACATATTGTTCCCTGTAATTAAGAACCCAGTTAAATTACATACTCCAAATAAAATTACTAAAATTTAACTAAATCTATCAACTGATAATATTCAGTAAAGCGGGCCATACATTTGCAATATTATGGTACAACTTTCCAAGTGGTGCAAGCATATTGATCGTGTATGTAAAGTTGAGCAATATTATGTAGTGAATCAAAACACTTTTGATTTTTATTGGACAACTTGAAATATTGCATTATATATTGGCAACACTGTGCAATTTTAATTTTGCGCTGTTTATGTTTGTGGGCATTTTGAGGTTATGTTGAATTCATATATTGAATAAAATATTGTGGCGATTTTTTGTAACATATATGTTGCAATTTATTGTATGGTGTGTGGCAAAATGAGAAAAATACTGTGCCATTATATTGTACATAATATTGCAAATGTATGGTGGGCTTAAGGCATATTTCACCTGAGACTCAGTTAAAAATTTAGTTGCTGGTAATTGAGAATTTTTTTCGGTGTAGTTTCAGTCTTTCTAGTGTTAATCATATTTGTTGTATATTTTTAAGAGTATGACAAACACATTTAACTCTATTGTTTTGCTTATTTGAACATCGTAAAGTCGAAAGCGTATCAAACTATTGAATTTTTCGATTAATATGTTTACATTTTTCACACATATAAAAAAATAACAGTAATTTTTTAAAAAGTTCTTGAGACTTTTGACATTTGTTTACAACCCTTAAAAATATAAATTATCAACAGAATCCTGTTTACATTCAAGTGCCAAACAAGAAAAGTGGGTATTTATAAATTTTATTCCATATACATTAGAGTGGGTCGAATATTAAAATGTTTTGCATGAACAAGACAGTTTATTTATAGTGTGTGATACCTATTTTCTAATATTCTTTAGTTCGCTGAACACAAATATTATGGTTACCAAAAACTGCATAACATATATTTAAATGATGTTTTCATTAGCCCTTTAATTTCGGGTTTCCCGAACTTTTTTCATTTCCAGGAACATTTTTGCATTAAGTGCCCAATAGGCTTGTTCATAAAAAACAAAAGTTGGATTTTGGTATGGGTCAATCCGAATATATATTAAGCACCGTGAAAAATTAAGACATGATTTTTATTTTATTTTTTTATTAAGGTTAAGAGGTCGCTACCGGGCCCTAAATTTTGGTATTTTTGAGAAAAATCGCTGCATCTATTCTTTTTTTCTTGAGTGTGTATTATCGAAAAATCAAAAATTTAGTTTTATGAACGCCATTATTGAATGAAGAATTGTAAAAAAAATTGTGTAAAATGTTTTTCAGAACCTCTTTCTGAGGCGATTTGGCTACTCTTGTCCGTCCGTCCGTCTGTTTGTATACGGAACACGGTGAAAAAATGTATAACATTGAACACGAAGGTATTTGTTTACATTCGTCTTCCCAGGAAAATTTTTTGCAATCGGTTGCCAATTACACTAGTTTAGGAAGTGATTCCACTAGAACCGATTCCATGGATCTTATATGCAAGATACCTATAACTGAAGGAGAATCAGTTATAGAACTAGTTCTCTAACTAGTTCCATAAGTTACAGAACTCATTCTAAGGCAACCGTTTCCAATTTGGGTGTTTTAGAAGCGATTGCTTTGTCAAAGTAAAATCGTTGATAAGTAGTAAAACGGGTTCCAAAGGAAAAGGAGCTTCTTTGGAACAGAAAATTTCCCTGGGTTAATATAAATAAAATGTAACAAAAGGAATGTGGCATGAAAAACCAATCCCCGCCCCAACTCTCCCTTAAATTTTGTATTTATTTATATTTTTTTATTCCCTATTTTAATAATGGTACTAAGACCACTCAAATAAAAGATTTGCAAATATATTTTTTTATATATACCCTACGGGGAATGAGGAGTCAATTGCCCTCCAAGGACCTATCCCGTGACCGGTCAACCGAAGGCATATTACTAAATTACAAATATGAACCAAAGAGACTGAATTAATTTTCTAAGTATTTTCTGATTTGTTACTTTAACTGTTGAACTTTATTTTTTTACGATTTGCTTATTTTAGCTCTTATTTTAAATTTTTATAATTTCCCTACGGGGAATGAGGAGTCAATTGCCCTCCAAGGAACTATCCCATGACCGGTCAACCGAAGGCATATTACTAAATTAGTACAAATATGAACAAAAGAAAATGAATTAATTTTGTAAGTATTTTCTTGACCGATACCGAAATAAAAAACAAAATTCGCGGCATATTTTTAAAAATACTTTTTATTTATTTTACTCTTTTATTTATTTTTAACTTTATTTTTTCACGATTTGCTTATTTTAGCTCTTATTTTAAATTTCTATAATGTTTTGCTAAGAAATTTTAAGTTTTGTATTTTCAACGTTTTTATACCCTACACCCCTACGTGGTCAGCGTATTATAAGTTTGTGCTGATGTTTGTAACACCATAATATATTGGTCCTAGACCCACCTTATAGTATACCGATCGGCTCAGAATTTTTTTATTTCGATTTAACGATATCCGTCTGTCCGTCCGTCCCTCCGTCCATCCGTCTGTGTGTCTGTCTGTCCATGCATTCTTGTGCGCAATCTACAGGTCGCAAATATAAAGATATTTTGATGAAACGAAGGACGAAGCCTATTGATTTTGGTTAAAATCAGTCCATGTTTAGACCTAGTGCCCATATAAAAGTACCCCCAAAATTATATTGTTTATACGCTGCAGGTCGCAAATATTAAGATATTTTGATGAAATATGGTACACAGACCTATGTTGGCCAAATAACGCAGTCTATTGATTTTGGTGAACATAGGTCCATGTTTAGACCTAGTGCCCATACAAGGGTTCCCCCAAAATTATATTGTTTATACGCTGCAGGTCGCAAATATTAAGATATTTTGATGAAATTTGGTACACCGACCTATGTTGGCCCAAGGACGAAGTCTATTGATTTTGGTGAACATCAGTCCATGTTTAGACCTAGTGCCCATATAAGGGTCCCCCCAAAATTATATTGTTTATACGCTGCAGGTCGCAAATATTAAGATATTTTGATGAAATTTGGTACACCGACCTATATCAGCCCAAGAACGAAGCTTATTGATTTTGGTTAAGAGCGGTCCATGTTTAGACCTAGTGCCCATATAAGGGTCCCCCCAAAATTGGCTTGGTTACAAACTGCAGGTCGCAAATATTAAGATATTTTAATGAAATTTGGTGAGCTGACTTACATTATAGAAAGTTTTCACACAAGCCCCATTTTAACCAATTCGAATTTCGGATCCAAACATTAGTTGGCTTTTAACCAGACTGGTGTAGGGTATTGTACAGTCGGCATGCCCGACTTTAACCTTTTTACCCGTTTTAATTTTAAAGCTGTTTTAGTTTTAACAATTGGTATTTCATTTAACTTTACTTTTTAACTTAAGGGGAATTTTTTAAATTTTTATTTATGTTATCAGAGTTTTTGAGGTAATTTTCTAATTTTTAATTGATTTTTTAGGCCAACGCAAAAAACAAGCCAACTGCCATTAAGGGACCTATCCCATGACCGGTCAATCGGGAGCATATTCAAGGCACTTCCACCATATTTGTGTGTGTGCTAATGTTGTTTTCTTTTCTATTTTTTTCTTTTCCATGTGTTTTTTATTTGCTGTGTGTGTGTTTGTTTTTTCTTTCTCTTTTTTATTTGAACAGAAACGAAAAATATATAACTTTACCATCGGCTGGCTGACATTAGCAAGATTAGCTCAGACGGTAGAGCGTTTGCCTTACAAGCAGAAGGTTGTGTTATCGAGCCCTACTTCGACGCCAAGTAGATTATTTTTAATTCTTAATTTTTTATTAGTTTATTTGAAAATCTATTTTTGGACACACCATCTTACTGCCACAATGTGTCTAAACTGTGGCAATTGGTCATTTCCAATGACAACGCCATGTTAAAGTGATATGTCTCTTTCAAACAAAAAGACCGATCAACGACCGGTCTCCGCCCCCTTTTTGACCTATCCTGCGTATCATCTGGGACCGGTCCCTTTACCCGTAGGGTTTTTGCTAAAAAATTTTAAGTTTCACACAAAAAAATATTAGACGGCATATTGCCTTGGTTGACATAGGTAGCCTCTTTTTGTATAAAATTTAAAAAACAAGTCTAATTACCTATGCCAATAGATAAATATTTAGCTTTTTGGCAATGTAAATTCAACGTGTGAGCATAGGTAACCATTCGAAAATTTGATTTTCAAACTCGAAATGTTGTAAACAAATTTTCATTAAATTACATTTTTTTTTATCTGTCAGCCGTTGTTAAGAATATAAAATTTTAATTAATTTTTTGATCGCAAATGGAATATTATATATATTTTTAACACAGATTTTAAGAATATATTGTGATAAATATTGCAACGGAGCACGTATCTTTTGCATTTTCGGGACGCTCGCTATTCAATAATGTTTTTTCCTAAATAAAAGTTGGACAAAGATTCTTTGAAAGGTAGATTTGTTTTTTCTTTTTAATAAACATTTACTAATGCTATTTTATGCGGCCCTATTTTCCACTGGGAATTAAAGGATTAAATGTAATGCTGTTTTATCATTTTATTTATCAATTCAGCCAATGCCTTCCATAAAGTCAGTTTTGTAGCCAATAGAAAAGGCCCTGCAGATTCATATGTTTTAGTTCCATTGCAATAACAATTGAACTAACCCCATAATAGTTTTAATTGAAAATTTGGATAAACTTGAGGCAGCTAAGCTCTGTCAAAATTTTCGGCAAATGTAGCTCAAACCGAATATGAAAATATCGTTTTTACACTTAAACCATCAGATTCAATTCTTGATTTTTCTGGCAGCTCACAAAAAAATCTTTATTACTATACATTTGACGCTAAAGACGCTCAATCTTTATTATCCTCTAGGAATATAAAGAAAAACACGCAGCTCTTCATAAGAAGGTATGTCAATACAAATACCAATAGGTTCTAGTTAAATGCAAAAGTGTAGACGCATTTGTAAACCCTGAACGAGAAAATTTTTGTGTAATATTGAAAATCTCTTTTTTCTTTACTTTTTAGAAATGCCAAGAAGAGTTATACTGATCCTTTATTTAAAGAAAGCACGACACGCATTACTTAACTTTGGCGTTTTTAATGCAAGTTCTACAAAAAAAAAAAAAAAAAACAATACAACATAACACATTTTTTTAAAAAAGCATTTTTTTTTAAATATGTGAATTTTACTATGGAAAAAGGTCATTAACATCCATAGAAAATCAGAACCTGAAGAATTTTATGACAATGTCCTTAGGGAATTTTTTTGGAAGAAATCTTCGGAACCTGAGTCAGAGTGTTATTCTATTAGAAAAAGTCCTCAGAATCTGAGGGGTTTTCCCCAGAAATAAGTCCTCAGAATTGGACGTTTTTTCTTTAGAAATAAGTCCTCCGCATCTGAAGGTTTTTCATTAGAATTAAGGCTTCAAGGTCTGAGGCTTTTTCCTTAGAATCTGAGGGGTTTTTTACAAGAAAAAGTTCTCAAAATTTAGGGGTTTTCTTTGGGAAAACGTCCTTAGAAACCTCAGACCTAGGTGGCGTTTTCCTAATGAAAAATTCTCAGATTCTAAAAGACTTTTACTATAGAAAACCTTTAGATCCGAAGGACTTTCTAATAAAAAACTACCAGGTTCTCAAGACTTTTCTGTAGAAAAACCATGAGAGTCTGTAAAAAGTGTTTATAAAAAACCCCTAAGAACGAACCTCGTGACGTTTTTGTTTACGGAAAATCCCTCAGATGCTGTGCACTTTTCCTATAGAAAAACTCTCAAGTTCTAAAAATTTTTCCTATAAGAAAACCATGAGATTCTGAAGACTTTTACTTCAGAGATCTTCTCAAGTTTTCATAAAACGAAATTCCTCAGAATCTGAGGGTTTTTCTACAAGCAAAAGTCATCAGAATCTTAGGGTTTTTTGATATGGAGAAGCCTAGTGATTTTTCTATAGGAAAAAGTTCAAACTCTGAAGATTTTTCCGTAGAAAAAGTTCTCTGAATACAAGGGCACTTCAAACAGAACTTCTCTGACTTTTTTTTGGAAAACCCATTAGATTCTGAAGACTTTTTTCTATAGAAATCCATTAAGAGTCTGCAGACTTTTTCATTATAGAAAAATCATCTGATTTTGATTGCTTTTTCCTACTGTACTGCTAGATTCGGAGCAAAGTTTCCTAAAGGAAAACCCTCAGATTTTAAAAATTTCTTCCTATAATAAATTATTCAGAGCTCTCAGATTCTAAGTATTTTTTTCCTGTATAAGAACCCTCCCTCAAATTTTGAAGATTTCTTCCTACGGAATCAAAAACTTTTCTTATAGAAAACCCCTAATGTTATGTTGTATAGAGTAGTAATTGATGTAATTTGCATATTTAAATAGTTTTTGAAATTTATATGTACATATATATATTTTTTAACATATTTTTTTAATAAATAAATTGAGCTTTAATAAAATAAAAAAAATTATTATGAATTTAGGGAGGTTTTTGCAATAAAAATTACCTAGTATGAAAGTAATATTACGAAATGGGATGTACGTCTTGCCTACGTTATAATTGGTAATACACCAATATGTTATAGTTAATTTAACAAAAAAATAGGTGGTTATTCGAACATAAAAGCAAATAGAAATTACCTATTTTTTATGGTACTATTGCCGTAAAACATAGCAAACTCTATGTTACCTTTGAAAATAGGTGATATCACCCTACAATTTTAGACAATATTACCTTTAGTTTTTTTTGTGTGTTTGTATTTTTAATGATAAAGCTGTTTTAGTTTTAACAATTGGTATTGTATTTAATTTTCCTTTTAACTTAAGGGCAATTTTTAAAATTTTTATTTATATTATTAGAGTTTTTGAGGTAATTTTCTAATTTTTAATTGATTTTTTAATTTAATTATGGCCAACGCAAAAAAACGAGTTAACTGCCATTAAAGGACCTATCCCGTGACTGGTCAATCGGGGGCATACTGAAGGCACTTCCACTATATTTGTGTGTGTGTTAGTGTTGTTTTCTTTTCTATTTTGTTCTCAAAAATCAATTTTTTTTATTTGCTTGTAGTGTTTGTTTTTTCTTTTTCTCTTTTATTTGAAGAGAAACGAAAAATATATAACTTTACCATTAGCCAGCCTCACGCATAATAAGCAACATTAGCTCAGACGGTAGAGCGTTTGCCTTACAAGCAGGAGGTTGCGTTATCGAGCCCTACTTCGACACCAAGTAGATTATTTTTAATTCTTAATTTTTTATTAGTTTATTTGAAAAGCTATTTTTAGACACACCACCTTACTGTCACAAGGTGTCTAAACTGTGGCAATTGGTCATTTCCAATGACAACGCCATGTTAAAGTGATATGTCTCTTTCAAACAAAAAGACCGATCAACGACCGGTCTCCGCCCCCTTGGGACCTATCCTGCGTGTCATCTGGGACCGGTCTCTTTCCCCGTAGGGTATATTTAAAAAGATATATTTCAAAAATAGCCGGATGGAATACATATTTACTTAGGTTGCTGCAGATTTTAAAGTAAAACTAAAGATAATGCGCGAATTATTTCCGTATTTTTTGTTTCGTGAATCAAATTTTTTGTTTTGATTCGCGAATTAATTTATATTTTTTATTTGTTTAAAAGACTCCATTACAATTTAAAACATTAAAAAATTTAATTTTGTATTTGAAATTATTGTTAAATTAAAATATTCAATGAATGTTTATTTTTTATAGATATATTAATGACTAAAGTTGATTCGCAAATCATAGAAATACAATTTTAATTCGAGAATCAAAAATGAATTATCAGCACGACTCAAATAAATCCAGACATAATTCGCGAATCAAAAACAAATTTTATTGGTTCTTTTTAGAAATTGAATTACTACTGATGATTGAATTAATTTTAAAGGTCTGGTCCCCAGCAAACATCACAATATGAAGGCGATTCCCCATCGTATTGCCTGAATGAAAAATTTTATTGCGACAAAAATCATCTTCGTATTTTGGAATATACCCCATGTACTAAAAAACGTGTCCCGAATGCAATACTTCACAGCAATATGAAAGCAATTATTCTAGAAGATAAATTGGCAATATCAATAAATTATCATCTGGACGATAAAAAAAGTAGCGTATATATCACCAAAATATCATCTGGAAGTTAGAAATATGATATCGCCTTACAACTATTCAAAAGATAAAAGTAGGTTTTTTATTTTATAATTTTTTATTATAAACATTTTCACTTGTAACTATTAATCTCACAAGTTGTTGTCTTAAATTCAACGGAACCCCAGAACAAAAATTTTCAAATAAAACCAAAATTGATTTTTGAGATTTCTTTAAATATCGCCGACATACCTTTCAGTTGATAAAAAGAAGATTTGTTCAAAATACTTCTTTGATTTTCTTCTAAACGATAAATGATATTGGTAGCATTCGGCAGAGAAACCTTAAACTGATACCGGTGACTTGTAGAGCTTTGTGATTACTTACTCTGCTGAACGATGTTTTATTTGTTTTGTTTTTAAATACACTTTTTCTATAGTTTCCTTTTATTTTTTAAAATTTATGTTTTCGAATTATATTTGTATGTTTTTATTTGTCATTATTACAAAACAATTTTTATTGTTAATGAACAACAACAAATGTATCACTTATTGATCAAAAGTAGCAAACATTTTTTACGCTACCAAAATATGACAGCGTTACGTAAGCGCTCAGAGTGAGCGGTTAGTGATCAGGTCGTTCCGCAGATAGTTTTGCAACTGTTGTAGAACTGTTGACTATTAAATTACATCCATCGAACTCACCCATTGTCTTCATAACTTTTGGGTGATATTTCTTCCGAATGCTTATTGGTCCTAATGCTTATTGGGTATAATTACGCTACGGCGATTCCCATTTCGGTCTGTAAGTGAAAGACATCTCAACATGTCTTTTTTTAGGAAATAGCTCTATCAAATACAAAATTAACAAAAAGAGTAAGAAGGTAACACCGTATTTATTATTTTTAAATCGTTGACACAAATAAGTCGGCTCAACAATTTTACAATTGATTTTATTCCTAAGCAGATGAGTTATAAGAGAAATAAATATTTCTAAAACAACATAAAAAATAGTTTATAAAAACATATTTCTATCTTTGTGCTGTTTTAGTACTTCAGTTTCCGTATATTTTTTTTATAATGGTTTCTAGATCATCGGCAGCGGCTACACACGAAAGCACTAAAATGTGGCTATTCGGACAGGTATCGCCAGAGCTATGCAAAACCAAGCTTCCTACAAAAAAGGAGCTATTAAGTTTAGTTTTTTAGTATAAAATCTGCCGCAAGCTAAATAAATATGTATTCCATCTCGTTATTTTTGAAATATATCTTTTTAAATATCTTAGTACCATTATAAAAATAGAAAATGAAAAACATAAATAAATACAAAATTTTAGGGAGGGTTAGGCGGTGATTGGGTTTTCAGGCCACATTTCTTTTGTTATCATTTTATTTATGATACCCAAGGAAAATATTCTCTTCCAAAGAAGTTGGGATTCCTTTGTAACCCCTTCTACTGTCAACGATTTTTCTTTGAAAAACCAACCGCTTCTTTAGCACCCAAATTGGAACCGGTTCCCTTAGAATCAGTTCTGCAACTAGTTCTGGAATTAGTTCTATAACTTCTTCAACTAGTTCTAGAACTGATTCTCCTTCACTTATATCGTGCATATAAGATCCATGGAACGGGTTTCGGAACTAGTTCCAGTGGAATCACCTCCTGAACTAGTGTAATTGGCAACCGACTGCAAAAAATTTTCCTGGGCCGACGATTGTAAGCAAATACCTTCGTGTTCAATGTTATAAATTTTTCCACGGACGTACGGACGGACAAGAGTAGCCAAATCACTTCAGAAAGAGGTTCTGAAAAAATCTTACACAATTTTTTTTTACAATTCTTCATTCAATAATGGCGTTCATATTCCATTTCGTTCTATAGTCCATTCCATTTCGTTTCCTCTTCCAATCCATTTCCATTGTGTATAATTTCAATTCCACTCGTTCAACGTTTATATCCATTTCGTTCCACTTGTGTAGTATTTCAATTCCACTCGTTTCCTATTTAGTTTCTTAATTTTAGTGTTCCATATACACTCGTTCTTTAAATTTTAGGTTTCTAGCTAAAGACGCAGATGTTCAGGGGAGGGGGGAATTTTCCCCTTTTGAGCCACCATTTTTACCACGTTCCTGTCAAAAGTCCTAAAAAGGCCTTGTCGATAAGTTAGCCCATACTGCAAGGAAAACATATTATAGATTACGGTTTCGGTTAGGCCATCAAGGGGGAGAATTATTCCGTTTTTACCCCTCTTAGAAGGAATTTCCAAATATTCCGTCTTAGAGGACGTCTGCGTTGGAGGAGGAACCTACTACATACATAATTTTAGGTCTCTATATCCAGCAGTTTGGCTAGGCCGTCAAGGGTGACATTTTTTCCCTTTCTATCCCTCCCGGTATGAATTTCCAAAAATACCATCTTAGGGGACATCAACGTTGGAGAAGGAACCCAAATACCGAAGTTAAGCTCCCTAGTTCCAGCAGTTTGGCCAGGCCATTAAGGGGGAGACTTTTCCTGTTTTTGACCCTACCTGTGGAAATTTACAAAAATCTCATCTTAGCGGATGTCTACAATAGAGGAGGAACTGTAATACCAAATTTCAACTTCCTACCTCCAGCGGTTTGGGCAGGACTTTAAGCGGCACTTTTCGCTTCATTAATCCCCATTTTTGCAATGTCCCTGTCCAAAATTCCGAAAAGCACCTTCCCGATAAGTGAGCCCATACTCCATGGAACATATGTTTTATATTTCAGGTTTCTAGCCAACTTACTATTGTGCCCAACTCCGTAGGAATTTCCGAAAATACATCGACAGGAAATTTCAGCTTCCTAGTTCCAGCAGTTTGAGCAGGCTGTCAAGGAGGACACTTTTTCTTTTTTTGTCCCTCCCGGTTGGAATTAGGCTGGAAGAGGAACCTAAGTACCGAATTTCAGCTTCCTAGTTCCAGCAGTTTGGACAGGTCGTTCCCTTTTTGAGCCCCCATTTTATAACGACCCTTTCCAAAATTCAAAAAAGTATCTTTCTAATAAGTTAACCCTTACTCCAGGGACCCACATTTTAAATTTCAGATTTCTAGCCAAAGGGGTTTTTACAGGCCACCAAGGGGAGGCTTTTCTTATTTTTGCCCCTCCCTTTAGGAATTTACAAAAATTCCATCTTCGCGGCTATCTGCGGTTTGTGCAGGCCGTTATTGGGGACATTTTTCCCTTTCAACCACCATATTTACTATGTTCCTGTTCCAAAATAGAAAAATTACGTTGCTGGTGAGTTAGTCCTACTCCAAGAAATACATATTTAAAATTTTAGGTTGGCCAAAAGGGATTGGGTAGGCCGTCAAGGAGGAGACTTTCCCCTTATTTCCCCTCCCGATAGGAATTTAAAAAATTCCGTCTAAGCGGATGCCTACACAGAAGGAGGAACTCACATACCGAATTTTCTTTTGGGATATCCTGTAGGGAATTCCAAAAATACAAACTTAGTCGATGTCTACTACAGTGGAGGAACCTTTATACCAAATTTCAACTTCTTACCTCCAGGGGTTTGGGCAGGCACTTTTCCAATTTGTGAGACTGTTTATGGGGAGACTTTTCCCCTTTTTGCTCGTTCATGTAGGAATTTCCAAAAATCCCGTCTTAGCGCATGTCTATGCCGAATATCAAGAAACCTTGGTTTAGTGGAAATATCCGTGGGGGGAGGAAAAAAAGTACTTTTTTTGAAATTATATTTTTTTAAATGGTATTTTTTTAAATGGTACTTTTTGGAAAAAGATACTTTGTTTTTACAAAGTACTTTATTTGTACTTTTTTGAAAAAGGTATTTTTTTGGAAAAATGTATTTTTTTTTTGGAAACAGATACTTTTTTTGAAAAAGGTATTTTTTTTGGAAAAATTTATGTTTTTTGGAAAAGGTACTTTTTTTTGGAAAAAGGTGCTTTTTTGGAAAAAGGTACTTTTTTTTGGGAAAAGGTACTTTTTTGGAAAAAGGTACTTTTTTGTCCCCTTTTTGCCCCTCCCGATAAGAATTTCCAAAAATGCCGTCTCAACGGACGTCTACACCGGTCGAGGAACCTACATTTTAACTTCATAGCTCCAGCAGTTTGAGCAGGCCGTCAAGGGGTAGACTTTTTCCCCTTTTTGCCCCTCCCTGTAAAAATTTCCAAAAATCCCGTATTGGTGGATGTCTGCGATAGTGGAGGAACCTTTATACCAAATTTCAACTTCCTACCTCCAGCGGTTTGGGCAGGCCGTCAAGGGGGGCCTTTCTCCCCTTTTTAACCCCCATTTTTACAACGTCCCTGTCCAAAATTCCAGAAAGTACTTTCCAGAAAAGTTAGCCCATACTCCAAGGAACACATATCTTAAATTTCAGCTTTGTAGCCAAAGGGGTTTTGGCAGGCCGTCAAGGGGGAGACTTTTCCCCATTTTGCCCGTTCCGGTAGGAATTTCCAAAAATCCCGTCTTAGCGGACGTCTACGCCGAAAGGTTCCATACCAAATTTCAACTTCCTAGCTTCAGCGGTTTGGGCTGGGCGATGTTGAGTCAGTCAGTCAGTAACGTTATGTTATTCTTTTATATATAGAGATTTCCAAAAATTTAAACAGTTTTCAGAAACAAATAAAATTTATAAAAGCTTGTAATTTTTACTTTGTTTGGCTATTTACACTCCTTGTTATTGGGCAATTATAGTTTTAAAATCTAGGTGAGTTCGACTTTTCTTCTGAATATGACGATTTCATTATCAATTTTTGATTATGACTTCATTTCAGCTCATTTTAAAAGAATTCCGGGTTAGCTATCATATATGATATCATTTTCGATATCTAAATCGCCTGGAATAATGATAGTGTTTCGATGCTGGACCAGATTTTGGCGATTTTACAATCGTTATTCCATGGAATTTCGATAGCAAAAACGGTATCATAATTCCTCGGAAATACGATATCGTTACGAGAGGTACATTTTAGATCAAAAAATCTATCGTCTTCGTATCACAAGTGATTATCATATATGATAATAATAATCACCTAGGAGATATCGTTTCGATATCATGACGATATCGTTTGGTTTATTGGGTTGTAGACAACTACATTGAAAAAACTTTTGAATAGTATAATGTAAAAAAATAGATGTTTTAGTGTCTATAACAAGACTATTTTATATATTAATTCAAATGCTTAAAGCTATTTATAATTATGCAATATACAATAGTGGAATATGCGACGCTATGAAATGGGGCCCCAAAATGAGAAATGCAAAATGGCCCCAAAAAAGTAGGGAGAAAATTTGGGGCATATTTTCATCAGTTAGGGGCAAAATCTTTCATTACCAAATAAGTGGTTATATAATAGAAATTCATAGCTCCGCACAACTTATGTTTTGTCGTCTAAACTCATTACTTTTGTTTGGCGTGGTCGTTCTTATAAGTACCCAGTCAGAAAAATACAAACGGGAAAGCGATGGTTAAAAGGTGGTACAAGTACTGGCAAAAAGTGCTTTCCCATTCCCAAAATGATAACATCATTAGACAAATGGACCGACTGTTCAAAAAGCGACGGAAAAGCACTGGAGAAACAAAATTTTTTAACGTTGGCAAAACGCTGGCAAAACCAATAAATAGGTGGTCTGGAAATATATTTTCCAAAATAAAATTTAAAAAAAGTTCATATGTATTTTTTTCGTCCTGCCGTGATTTGAACCCAGGCCGTCAGATTGGCAGACGATTGCTCTACCGAGACATATAATATTTGATAGCTAAACACATAAATGAGTGATAATCGCTGGACAACTACTGGCTGTGCGAAAAAGCTAGCACTGGCAAAGTTTTTTGGAACTAATATGCCAGCGTTGGGAGAGCAAAAAAAAGTTGGTCTTAAAGGAGCTTTTCCACAAACAAAAAAATTGATTTTATAGAACAAAAAAATTTTAAATTAAAAAAAAATCAAAAATAAATTTTTTGCTTGCAACCGGATTTGAACTCGGAACCTCCTGAATACAAACCTTTTTTACCGAAGCGTCAGCATTTTTATAAAATCATTGGTCTACCAGTGAATTGGTTTTTGTACCACTGGTAGCATTGGCTAGGTAGCACTGGATAACCACTGGTTGCAAACCTTGGCATATCACTCTTAGACCATTCTTTGCCAGTGGTTTTTTTTATAAACCACCGAAATTTTTGTGAAACAAATGCTGGAAAACGCTTTTTGCAAGCGCTGGCAAAGCGTCCCAAATGAGTGCTCTTCCAGTCATTTATTTTTAACACCATGGTTACCCAGTGGTATGCCAGTGCTTGATTTTTTGTACCACTGGAGTAGTCACGCTTTGGGTAGTCACGCTTACCCGCTCGCTTACGAAAAAATGAGAAATAAGTAGTTATCAGATTTTGTATAATAAGTGGTTACACTCATGCTTACAAAAAGTTCAATTATAAGTGGTTATCCGATTGCTTACTTGATTCTTAAAAATAAGGAGTTAAGCAAATAATATTAGCTTAAGGAAATACATTCAGAAAAATTTAAGTTTTCTCTAGTGTGTAATTTTAGGACCCAGGTTCGATTGCCGTACCAGCAAATTTTATTAAAAAAAAAAATACAATAAAAAATATTTTTTTTATATAATTTAGTTTTTTGAAAATCTATTTTGGCACTCATTATTTTTGTCAGTACTGGTAAGCACATAGGTAACGATATATTTTTTGATTTTTCGTATGCTGGTGTGTAACCATAACTCATTATTTTTCGCGACATCGCCATATAAAGGTAATAAGAAATGTAATAACAAAAGTAACTAGTTACCATTACCAAGTATGTAGTTACATATCCACATATCTGGTAACGATTTTCTACACTGGGGAACAAAGAAAAAAGTTGGATACTTTGAATTTTCAAAGTGAAATTCATGTTATTTAAATTTCTTTTTGAAACAACATATCAAATAATAAAATTTGAGATATCCGTTTGTTTCTTTGCTTTGTTGTTTATTACGCTTGTTTCAATCGAAAAAAAAAAATTTAGATTTTACAGTTTTTGTTTTTTTTAGTAAAAATTTTTGTTATTGATTTTAAATTACAGTTTACAACAATTTATTGAAATTTAGTAGCTGCAACTAATTCTTTATACTAATTTCATTGTACTAAAATTATCATATTTAGTAAGTTTTTTAACTCATTTTAGCAAATAGATTTTGAATTGCAGTTTACATAAATTTTACTAAAATTTAGTAGCGGCTACTAATTTTTTCTACTAATTTTATTGTAATACAGATCAGCAGAAGCAGACATGTGTTGCTAAAATTAGCAAAAAATACCGCTGGCCTCAAAACAGTTAAATTTCCCGTATTAACAGCAAAATTTTCAGTATCCATTACATATCGCTGGAAAACTTATTGAAAACTGCATTAGCTGATGTCGAAAGACATGGCATGTTGTATAACAACTAGGGTTTATGTCCCGGGAATTCCCGGGAATCCCGCCCTTTTTCGGATCCCGCAATCCCGGAATTTTGTGCGGGATTTCCCGGGATTTTTTTATTCTTTTACAGAAGTTTTAGCTAATATTATTGCAATTTTGGAAGCTTTATTTAAATTTAAAGCATTCAGCCTTACTATCAATATTTTTCAAAGGTTTATTTTTGTTAAAGTCGACTTTATTTTAAAGCAAAGGTTTTGTTTTACCGTACTATACAAAATATTTAAAATAGAACTTTTAAAATAATGCCAAACATATACATTCAAAAATTTTGTTTATTTTTATTGAAAACCAAACAAAAAATTCCAAAATAAAAAGGAAATTTGTAAACAAAAGTAAACAAAATTTGAAAAATAATAAATATAAAATAAAAACGAGTAAAAGGTTAAAGTCGGGCATGCCGACTATACAATACCCTACACCAGTCTGGGTAAAAGCCAACTAATGTTTGGATCCGAAATTCGAATGGGTTAAAAGGGGCTTGTGTCAAAATTTTCCATAATGTGAGTCAGCGCACCAAATTTCATTAAAATATCTTAATATTTGCGATCTGCAGTTTGTAACCAAATTTTGGGGGGACCCTTATATGGGCACTAGGTCTAAACATGGACCGATGTTCACCAAAATCAATAGGCTTCGTCCCTGGGCCAACATATGTCTGTGTACCAAATTTCATCAAAATATCTTAATATTTGCGACCTGCAGCGTATGAACAATATAATTTTGGTAGGACCCGTATATGGCCACTAGGTCTAAACATGGACCGATGTTCACCAAAATCAATAGGCTTCGTCCTTGGGCCAACGTAGGTCTGTGTACCAAATATCTTAATATTTACGACCTGCAGCGTATAAACAATATAATTTTGGTAGGACCCTTATATGGGCACTAGGTCTAAACATGGACCGATGTGCACCAAAATCAAACTTGTTCGTCCTTGGGCCAACATAGGTCTGCGTACCAAATTTCATCAAAATATCTTAATAGTTGCGACCTGTAGAGTGCGCACAAGATTGCATGGACAGACAGACGGACGGACGGACAGACGGACGGACAGACGGACATCGTTAAATCGAAATAAAAAAAAATTTTGAGCCGATCGGTATACTATAAGGTGGGTCTAGGACCAATATTTTTTGGTGTTACAAACATCAGCACAAACTTATAATACCCTGACCACATAGTGGTGTAGGGTATAACAAATGAAAACTTCAAATTTAAACCGAATTTTAAGGCATATTTTAAATATTTTGTATGGTAAGAAATTTAAAATAATAGTCGGCTTTTGTGATTTAAAATCGACTTTTTGTTTTTTATAGTAAAGCTGATTGTTTTTTTTTTTTTTTAATTAATTTGATCAAAAAATATTTAAAATTAAAAAAATACGATTTAAAATTTAATTAACTGAATTAGGCCAAATTGTTTTCAGATGCCAGTTGAATTTGGTTTAATTAAACGAAAAAATTTTATCAGCCATTATTAAGTTTACCAACAAAAATTCTTGTATGTACATACTTCGGAATTTTTTTTTTTCTTTAAAATGGTCTTTGTTCAAATAAAGAAATATTTGTATAGGCTGGTTTACACTATATTTTTGGAAAAATTCTGCAACCTTGCCTATATGTTTTGCATGTGTACTGAAGTAAAATCGTACCGTAAATCTTATAATGTAAACCAGCCTTATTCAACATTCCAACGTCATTATTTCAGTTCCAAATACCTCCAAAAAACTAAACATTAAAATTAAAAAATTTGGAATGTTTTCATATTTTCAATTGACAAGTATTTTGAGTTTCTTTTATTTAAAATGATTTAATTTTAAGTTTAATTGTTATTCCTTTATATCAATTGTATTTTTTAAATATTATTTGTTTTCAAAATAATCCATCAGATGCTTTATTAAAATTATTTTGGATTTTTTATATGTTAATTTAATATGCAACTAAATACGAAAATTAAATAATTTATTTTTAAGTAGCTGTGGCATAAAAAATGTCTATTCAAGAAAACCAATTAAAGTTAAGAAACTATTTAATAATGTTGTAGTCTTTTTTTATAAAACGATTTAAGCGAATTTGCCTAAAACTTTGTGTGGAAATTACTCACTTTTAAACTTTTTTATAAAAATAATTCTAGACGGATACTTTTGAAAATCTGCATAGAAAGATATATATAAAATATCTAGAAATATAAATTTTTGGATTTCATATTTAAGAAATATTTTAGCAGCAAATCGATCTTATTTCTGACTATAAAACTGGTCCGACACAATTTTGCACCCATTAACAATGAAAAAGGGGATGAAGATAAAATACCCGTGTCACCTTTTCTATATCAATTGGTTTAAACGTTTAAACCGCGATTTAATATTTAATTAATATATTTCTAAGAGTTTTTTTTTAAATTAAGACAGCCTTCCATATAAATATATTACCTAAATATTAATTCACGATTTAAATTGTTGAATGAATTGATCCAGAAAAAGTGGAAGACATGGATATTTATACCCTACACCACTATGTGGCCAGGGTATTATAAGTTTGTGCTGATGTCTGTAACACCAAAAAATATTGGTCCTAGACCCACCTTATAGTATACCGATCGGCTCAGAATTTTTTTTATTTCGATTTAACGATGTCCGTCTGTGCGTCCGTCCGTCTGTTTGTCTGTCCATGCATTCTTGTGCGCACTCTACAGGTCGCAAATATAAAGATATTTTGATGAAACTTGGTACACCGACTTTTGTCGGCCCAAGGACGACGCCTATTGATTTTGGTGAACATCGGTCCATGTTTAGACCTACTGCCCATATAAGGGTCCTACCAAAATTATATTGTTTATACGCTGCAGGTCGCAAATATTAAAATATTTTGATGAAATATGGTACACCGACTTATGTCGGCCCAAGGACGAAGCCTATAGATTTTGGTGAACATCGATCCATGTTTAGACCAAGTGCCTATATAAGGGTCCTACCAAAATTATATTGTTTATACGCTGCAGGTCGCAAATATTAAGATATTTTGATGAAATTTGGTACACCGACTTATGTCGGCCCAAGGACGAAGCCTGTTGATTTTGGTGAACATCGGTCCATGTTTAGACCTAGTGCCCATATAAGGGTCCTACCAAAATTATATTGTTTATACGTTGCAGGTCGCAAATATTAAGATATTTTGATGAAATTTGGTACACCGACCTATGACAGCCCAAGGACGAAGCCTATTGATTTTGGTTAACACCGGTCCATGTTTAGACCTACTGCCCATATAAGGGTCCCCCCAAAATTGGCTTGGTTACAAACTGCAGGTCGCAAATATTAAGATATTTTAATGAAATTTGGTTCGCTGACTCACATTATAGAAAATTTTGACACAAGTCCCATTTTAACCCATTCGAATTTCGGATCCAAACATTAGTTGGCTTTTAACCAGACTGGTGTAGGGTATTGTATAGTCGGCATGCCCGACTTTAACCTTTTTACCCGTTTTTATTTCGATTTAACGATGTCCGTCTGTCCGTCCGTCCGTCTGTCTGTCTGTCCATGCATTCTTGTGCGCACTCTACAGGTCGCAAATATTAAGATATTTTGATGAAGTATGGTACAACGACTTATGTCGGCCCAGCGACGAAGCCTATTGATTTTGGTGAACATCGGTCCATGTTTAGACCTAGTGCCCATATAAGGGTTCTACTAAAATTATATGGTTTATACGCTGCAGGTCGCAAATATTTTAGATATTTTGATGAACTTTGGTACACAGACCTACGTTGGCCCAAGGACGAAGCCTATTGATTTTGGTGAACATCGGTCCATGTTTAGACCTAGTGCCCATATACGGGTCCTACCAAAATTATATTGTTCATACGCTGCAGGTCGCAAATATTAAGATATTTTGATGAAATTTGGTACGCAGACCTACGTTGGCCCAAGGACGAAGCCTATTTATTTTGGTGAACATCGGTCCATGTTTAGACCTAGTGCCCATATAAGGGTCCTACTAAAATTATATGGTTTATACGCTGCAGGTCGAAAATATTAAGATATTTTGATGAAATTTGGTCCACAGACCTACGTTGGCCCAAGGACGAAGCCTATTGATTTTGGTGAACATCGGTCCATGTTTAAACCTAGTGCCCATATAAGGGTCCTACCAAAATTATATTGTTTATGCGCTGCAGGTCGCAAATATTAAGATATTTTGATAAAATTTGGTACACCGACCTATGGCAGCCTAAGGACGAAGCCTATTGATTTTGGTTAACACCGGTCCATGTTTAGACCTAGTGCCCATATAAGGGTCCCCCCAAAATTGGCTTGGTTACAAACTGCAGGTCGCAAATATTAAGATATTTTGATGAAATTTGGTATACCGACCTATATCAGCCCAAGGACGAAGCCTATTGATTTTGGTTAACACCGGTCCATGTTTAGACCTAGTGCCCATATAAGGGTCCCCCCAAAATTGGCTTGGACAAACTGCAGGTCGCAAATATTAAGATATTTTAATGAAATTTAATTTGCTGACTCACATTATAGAAAATTTTGACACAATTCCCATTTTAACCCATTCGAATTTCGGATCCAAACATTAGTTGGCTTTTAACCAGACTGGTGTAGGGTATTGTATAGTCGGCATGCCCGACCCTAACCTTTTTACTCGTTTATATTTAGCCATCCTTGCAGAATATATTAAGTGCATTTTCTCATGGGTACAACCAAAAGATGAACTTTGTCGGACGGTGTTTTAACAGTAATCGAGTTTTTCAAGTGCAACATATCTCGAATTTATATATTTTCTAACGAGCGGGAATTCCCGGGAAATTCTGAAATAAATCCCGCTGTCCCGGAAAATGAAAAAGTCCAGGAAAAGAAAAACCCTAATAACAATCAAAAAAGTTATTTGTGAAAAACCCAATTTTTCATACTTATTTGTACGGGGACATGTCAGAAATTTATGAAATATGAAAATATTTTGAAATAACAGGAATATACTCTCAAAAAGAAAAAGTTTTATGCCTATATTGCATATAGTAAGTAGTCAGGGGTTCTCAAATCTTTAAAAATACAGACCTTCGGGAAAATTTGTCTCAAACCCGAAGTAGGCCGAATATCGAAAAAAGCCGAAACACCCCCTCACTTAAATTTTATAAGGGTTAATATATGTGAATTTGGCCCTTAACCCTGTATGCGTCCCCATACAAAACCACCTAAAATTTTCATGTTTTGTGCTATGCCATAAACAAAAAAGCATGCTTGAGCATGTTTTATA